>CAEGAE010099693.1:0-67665 GCA_903067095.1 Girardinus metallicus
GGGGGGGGGGGGGGGGGGGGGGGGGGGGGGGGGGGGGGGGGGGGGGGGGGGGGGGGGGGGGGGGGGGGGGGGGGAATAAGGCTAGCTGAGCATTACAACATCCAGATGAAGTCTTAACTATGCCATGAAGTGGTTTGTGGTCTTGGAAAGCTTTCCAGGCTTGTCCTCTGTGTCCAGTTGTTGCTACTCAAGAGAATGTTTCGCTAAAGAGGAGGCGGAGGACGGGGGCGGGGGGGAAGGAGCCGGAATCTCACGTTATTTTGACCCCGCCGTAGCAGGAATGGAAGTAACAATCACTCGTGTTTGTTTTTGTTTTAAAGAACTCTCACAGTTAGTTGACCTCGGCATTCAATCTGGAATAAGCCTGGAGAGGTAAAGGAGTAATTAATCTGCGTTTCCTCAACACGCCTGTCCTAGAATGACCCCACGCTCTGCTGTCACACTGTTTTGCTCTCTTGTCACGGACACAGCTGCATTCTGTTCTGCTTTGTTTGGACACTACTGCTTATTATACTTGTAGTAACAATAAGGCGCCCATGAGTTTCAGATATTTATTACGGGCTTGATTGGCGTTTAGAGGAATAAACAAACGTATAAATCAAGCCCAGGTCCGGTCATCTTGACACCCGTGACGAAGCAGATTTATGCGGGTCCAGATCGCCACTGTGTCCAAACGCAGGTTGTTGACACTGTTCATGGGTGGCTTTGTCACGTCACACTGCTCCAGCTTCTGTTGGCCACAAATCACAGCTCTACGCTCAGCTTCACTGAATGTTTTGTTGCGAAAGTTGTTGAATTTTTTTATTTTATTTTTTTATTTTTTTATTTGCACCCTTACAGACTTCCTTCTACGATGATCTGAAACATTTGAGTGAAAAAAAAAATCTGCAAGACTGCAAATACTGTCACAGCATTTTATATAAAACTTATTTACTGCAGAAAGAAAAGTGTGTGTGTGTGTCAAGGATATTCCGCAAAGTGTCTCGGTCAGTTTTTCATATACTTGGGCAACAGCAGACCCATCTGCTGTAATGAGTTCTGTGGTCTGGTGGTCCTGGGCTGTGGGGAAGCAGGGTAGTGGTTAGCGAGCTCATTGTTAGCTTACAGTGTGATGTAAGGAAAAATGATTCGACAGGAGAGGTGGATGTATTTTTGTAGTAAGTAGTTCAGGTACGTTTTATTAAATTTCCATGTCTTTGCTGCTTTATGACCTTCATTTTGTTGTGATTTTTCCAGATGGCAGGCAGAGGAGAGACCAGATCAGTCGCTAACGGTGAGTCTTAGGTAGGCGATATAAGTGTTGGCTTGTTATTGCAAGCCTAAAGGGTTTTTGAACAAAACAATTAGTAGTTTCTTTAAAAGATTTGTATTTTTTGATAGAACTTTTAGCATGAATTTTATCATTTTTATGGCGGATTTGAAAATCGACATCCGCTTCTCTTGTTAAAGCAGGTTGCATTACAGCACGGCTAGCTAAAAAAAATTAGCAGTGCAGATTAATGTGAGTTTGAAATGACATATGCTTGTTCTTGTTGACATGTAAGCAATATAAGCATCTAAATAAGCTAAAGAAAATAAGTGTAAAGTCTTATTTGTTGATACAATTAGATGCTAGCAAAACGTTGTTAGCCAAAGCATTTTTCTACAGGAGGAAAGAAAAAAAAGATACAGCTGAAATTGATCTGCTGTTATAGAAAAAGTCGCTTATATTAGTTCCTAAAAATAAGTGAAAATATGTATTTATATTGATATATCAACCATTTAGCAAAAAAGTGTTTATGGGAGGTTCTGAAGGAGATTTTCTGGAAGTTAACGCCCAAAATAAAAAAGTTTATCCACATGTAACCTTAAAAACTCTCCTGTTAAATTTAGAGCAGTTTTATCTCTACTACGTCAAATTTCGTGCCTCACAAAGGACTAATAAATTTTATTCCTCTGACCTGACAAATCTGGTCAGAAAGCACCAGATTTGTAAAGAGCATTCGCAGAGTGGGCCTATTCTCTCTCCAAGCCGGCACTTTACCCTCTCCAACCAAAGAGTGTCGCAAAGTGCACTGACGTTTTTTTAAAAGTACCACCTATTCCCAGTTTTTTTTTTTTCCCCTCGAATGTTCACGTGAAGATTAGAGACGTGACCTTTTTGGCGACACGTGTTAAATTGTCGACAGAGCTCTGATTTACACCGCACCGTGTCCTTAAACCGAAAACTGGCCACACCACTGCCCTCCCTGCTGTATTTTTCCAGGGTGCCATTTGTTTGACTCCACAGCCTTTTAGGATGCCACCTAAACATTGCTTGCTATTTTAAAATCAGATCGCAGCCCCTCATACCCCCCACCCCCATCCTCCTCCTCTCCTTCACTCCACCGCCACCTCCGCTCCCCTCCGGCAGTCAGGCAGGCCAGAACTTTGGCCTTGATGGATTCTGTACATGTCGATGTAATGTGCCGCTTGTTCAGTGCACGGGGGACAACACACATGCATGCTCCCCTCCTTCCTCCTGCTTCTATAAACACACTCAGCAGCCATTGTGACGCCACTCAAACCTTTTAGCTTTTTCACTCACGCACGGCTCCACTTTTGCTGCTCTAGACCCGATGAGTGTTAGAAGCGGGGCTCCTGCCAGGCCGGTTTTGTCACATTAATGGCTGGTATGTTGCAGATTAGTGCACCATTTCAGGCCGACTTAGAGGATGACAGAGGATTTGTACAGATTTCGGATTTCTCACCCAGAGCTGGCTGCAGGACCTTGGTGGACATTTGACGCTGCAAAACACACATACACACACGCGCGCACTCGTTGGCAGCGTATGTGGAAAAATAAGCTTTACTTGAAATGGTTTCATTTTGAAAATATTGCTAGCTCGTCGCGGTTAGCATTGCTCATCTAATAATATCTAATGATAACCTTTTAACATTTTCACATTTCATCATGTTACATCCACAAACGTCTGTGTATTTTGTAGAGCCTTCATGTGCGCGATTAAAGCAAATTAGCACATATTTTGGAAAAAACAAAAGTGTTTTCGTATTCGCCCTCACTCAAGACAGTACTTTGCTAAACTACTACTATTGTGTCTCTGCCATATTAGCATATCTAGATACTATTCAGAATAACTAAAGAGTAGACATGTTCAATGCAAAGGATCATTTTTAAAGACTTTGAGCATATTGTCATTGGAATTTAGGTCCAGACTTTGACTGGGCCATTCAAGTAAAAATGCATTGATCTATACCACGGGTCAACAACCTTGTCAATTCAAAGAGACACTTTTGCTAAAAAGATAGATTCTGTAAATTAGAGGTTTTTGATTTTGAAAGCTGGTGCGATTAGACTACATTTCACTGCTGTTTTCAGATTTTAGGGGGAAAAAAATTGTGATCTAACTTGTGCAAAGGAAAGCATGATGCTGCCATCCCCGTGCATTGTGTTCAGGTTGATGTGCAGTTTTTGCATAATTTTTCTCATGCAAAAAAATGCAGTGATTGTGACAACATGACCAAGTGTATATTCTCAAAATCGTACGGCTAAAATCTGTTCCAAACGTATCAAAATAAAAATCAAGGCGCATTTAAAAGAGGAATGCTTGCTCTGGATATAAATCCACGCCACATTTTCCAGATTTTGCTTGGCAAAAAATTTTTAAAAATACTTATATTATTGACTTCCTATTTCAAAGTTATGGGTTAAACTATCACCTAAAATCGCAACAAAATACACTGAAGTTTGATCAAATTACTCCTTTTTTCAAGCCATTGCTTGCGTAATGCTGCCCTCTGAATAGCACGTTGTCTGCATGTAACTACGTGACTCCGCTGTGCTCTTTATTTACTTTGACCCCGCGTGTCTCACGATCAGCCATTAACCCACACCTGTCTGCCACTGATGGACTTGTATCGTGTCTTTCACCAGGTATGGGACACTAATGTCTTAAAGGAGCCACTAAAGCTGGGGACCACGACAATCCAAGATTCTACCTTTTGAACAATTTTTTCCTAAGAACCAAATAACGACCAGATCCCTATGAGGAATGACACCACACTGTACTGAAACACCTCCTGCATTTTTGCCAAGTGTAGTACATTTTGCACAATGGGTTAGGTTCTGAAAATAACAGAGGAGCGGGAAAAAAAAAAAAAAAACGCTGTGAAATTTGGACATTTTTAGACCCGAATGAGTTCCCAATCACCATTTTAGATTTTTAGATTCCTCCACTTTTTAAGTTCCCCTGTTCCAAATAGACGAGTGAAACCAGATCTCTCCCTCTTACAGATTACTTTCCATCTCTCCTTAATTTTTTCTTTTTTTTCTTTTTTAATTTATATTTAAAGAGACGGCTTCACACATCGCTATTTTATACTCAGCAGCCACCTGTTCAGGATAGAAATGTAAGCACTTCTAGATTTTAGCGGATCTCACTTGTATTAATTATGTCTTAACAATAGCAGAGGAAAGGTCTGAATAATATAAGTTAGCACATGTGACGTTTTGAGTATCATTGTATCATGTATAACATTTCTATGCTCATAGAAGGTTTTTTTGTTTTTTTTTAAATTTACGATGGAAAACTCTTCACCAACAGACGTTTAATTGTGAAGGTGAAAGGAGTGCTGAATATTCAGAAGGCCATTATGACTTATTATTATCCTTTATGTCATTTTAATTTAAGTTTTAATGTGGTTATCGTATCTGGCTGTTGTTTTGTTGTTGTTTTTTTTAAAGCTTTTGTTAATCACTTTGTACAGCACTGGGAAAAGTGTTTGCCTCCTTACTGATTTCTCCTGTTTTTTATTATTATTGTTGTCCCACTTAAATTCCTCACATCAAACACAAATTTAATATCAGACAAAGATAACCTAAATAAAGGTACAAAATGAATTTTCTAAACGGTGATTTCATTTTTATTTATTTTTTTTTAAATTTGGGGTAAATGACCATACCCAAACCCAATTGTCCCGACGCAAACATGTAATTTTCCCATTTTTATTTCCTTAATTTACAGTGATTAGTCACACGTTTTGAAATCTGTTTTTACTGTCTGACGTCTAGAATCAGGAAATCGCCTAAGAAGAGCCTGTTTGACAACATGAAGTAGGCTTAAAGACGTCAAAATAAAGTAAAAAAAAACTGGTTAAAAGAAATTCAGGACCAAAGATGTTTGAATACTCGTTACCAGTTACTACAGAGTTTCTGTTAGCTGGTTGGTGTGGAAAGCTTTTTCCCCTTAACAAATGAAAATGTACTCGGGTTATTGTTGATATTAAAACATTTAAGTGCGACAAAGAAAGTAAAAAAACGGAGTAAGTCTCTAAGGGGGGAAATCCGTTACCTCAGTGCTGTGGAAAAGAAAAAAAAAAAATAACTTCCTACATTCCTGTTTGAAATGCTCGTGGTGCCTTCGCTGCTTTGAAGCTGTGCTATGTACGGAAAATGTGCAAGGAAAACCAAGTTTTGTATTCTGCCTTTTACAGTAATCTCTTCCACGCCTCTTCTGCTCGAGCAATGTAACGAGTTAGCAGTTTAAGGATATTTACCACTATGTAGAACCTCTCGCCTTACGATTGCAACGAGAACGTTTCCGGCGCAACAGAAGATGAAAGAATCGCAACAAAGATTCTGTGATTATTTTTTTATTTTTCTCTCCGACATGTTATGTAGCTCACGTCGTCGGCGCGGCACAAGCTTTGATTAGTACATGAACGGTTTGTCAGGGCATTAAATTGATTAATGTTACTGCTCAACAGTCTGACAATCACATTCCTTTGGCTCCTCAAAAAAGCAGGGAGCTTGACCAAAATATTTTATAAAGAGTGAATTAATGTGACTTTTTTTTTTTTAATACAGTGGTTTTATTGTACTGTTTCTTTTTTTTTTTTTTTACAATCTTGTGTCTTTTTTTTTTTTTTTGATGTTTTTTATGCTTTTCTTTTTCAATTTTTAACCAGGCACTTGTTTGTGTAGCGCCAAGCCTATGCAACACACACATCTGTACTTGTATCTTATTCTGTATCTCAGTGTCATAAACGTGGATGGATGTTTGTAACATTGTACCATGGACTGACTCAACTGCAACAATAAAGACATTGAGGTATTCCAGTGGAAGTCTCTTTTCATGCCTCCCATATGTACACGTCTCCCACATTAAGTATTCAAGCTTCTCTTTTGTTCAGAGTTGCAATTTTTTCCCTTTTTATGTACCTGAAAGCTATTTTTACAATGTAAATACCAAGACTGTGAAATATTCCGTGGATGAAATGGATTGTAAAGCCGGGATTCCTTCACAGTCAGGAGAAATCTGGAATTTTCTTTGTTTTTTCAAGGTATGGACAAACTTCCATTACAGGACTTGATGAACCTGAAATGGTTCAGGTTCATCAAGTCCTGGCTGTCTTCTAACATCCTTTTTTGTCCTACCTACATTCTTTCATTTCTTAAATTTTCTTCTCCCTGTCTTTTCATCTTCCCTCGTGCCCTCCTTTTGCCATTTATCCTTATCTAGTTCCTTTTTGTTGTATCTTTTTTTGTCTTGTCCTTCCTGACATTGTTCAAATTTTTATGTTCACTTCTTTCTGTTTGTCCTTCCCTTCCTTGAGTTTTCTTTCCTTTATTTCCTCCTTCCTTCCTTTCTTTGGTCCTATCTTTTGTGTTTTGATTGTGCCTTCCTTTTTCCGTTGTGACCTACTTCCTTTTTTCCCATCCAGCCCACTCGTGTGTAAAACCTCTATTTCTTTTCCTAATTCCTTCCTTGTATCCTTTCTTCTTTGTTTCCTTTCTTCTTTGTGCCCTACATTGTTTCCTTTATTTATATCTTACCTCCCTTCCATCCAGGTTTACTTTCTACCTTTCAGTCTCCATTTTCATGTTTAAAAAGTAGGAATTAAAAAAAGATGTAAAAGCTGTCTTGACACTTTTTCCTCAAACATTTTTCTTAACAGGAAAACCACTGGTGGTTTTTTCTGGAAGCCTGTTTCTGTGATGGAGGGATCTTCCTTTAAACATAGTATCTCATTTTAATGCAACATTTTATCATTTTCACAAAGTCATCTCAAAATTACAACAGAACAGTCAATATTTAAGTGTTATCGCCTAATATGTCAATGTCCAGGACAAAATAAGGTATTTAAAATGATAGCTAAGTTCTAAATATGACAACGCTTATTATAATTTGAAAAGTGATTTTGAACTATACAATTTGAGCTAATTTTGAAATGTTTGATGTGAATTCCGGCATAATTTTATTTACCAAAATGGTTTTCTAGTTGTAGCTACTTAGCTTGCTTTATAGTTAGCTAGCTTACTCACTAGCTAACTAGCTTACTCATCATAGTTAAAGGTAAATTCATTATTTTATTTATTCAACGATTGCAACATGAACTTCTTTATACTATTAAAAAAAGATTATTATAAGAGGAATTTTTAATTATCATATTCCGCTAACTTGGTGTCGAAAACTGAAGTCCTTTGCTAGCTGGCCTAGATTTTTCATGTTTTGGTGTCGGAATGTTTGTCATTTATTGTTCAAAAAATACAACTTTTTTTTTTTTCACTTTTTAATTAAATAATTATATAAAATTTTATATTTGTATAGCACACAATCACAAGATCTCAGTTAAGACAAGTCAGATTCCAAAGATCATCTGTCCAGTCTATCTAAATTATCTGTATTATCTCTTCTGTCTCATTTTGCTACAACCCTCCTCCCCCTCCTCCGCCCTCCCCTCCTCCCCCCCCCTCCTCCTTCTTCTCCCCCTCCTCCTCCTCCTCTTGTCCCCCGGTGCAATTCATGACCAGCATGTGAAAGCTGTATTTAGGTCCAGGTACGTCTCATCTGACTTTGTGTCTCCAACAATAGAAGGGACCGTCCCAACCAGTCATAGCAAAGACATGCGGTCACGAGACCCCCTGGGCTGTATTAAGTCGTGCCGTTTGGTTGGAAGAGAGGATGACTGAGTTTGTATTTGGCTGGATGTAGAAGAGGAAGAACAACACTTGCCCTAAATCCCATCGCTTCTTCAGGGGACGCATAGCATAAGAGGTAAGAGTGGCCTTGACCTCAGGGACAACTAAATGAACATGACCGTAAAAGAGAACTAAAAGACAGCTTTAAACACGAAAGACATTGGTGTAATATCTGACACTGGCATGACGTACCAAGTGGTTTTACAAGCAGTATTAAAAAGCCAGAAATAGAGATATTACTAGATCCGACGTGGCCTAAGTTGGCTCTAGAGGGGATTTTCTTCCTGCTTTTTCTGAGTGCTGCATATGCGGGTGAAGAAGGTGCTAAGCTCGCCCCTGAGACCGCTGTGTTGGTGGCATGCTTTGCAGGCTTTGACCTGATGCTCCTTAATGCTGAAAGCAGCACCAGCAACATTCCTGCCACCGTCGGTCATTGTGCTGTTCCACAGTTTCAGCCAAACGCCAACTGGCCGCTTTCATTAAACCAAACGTGCATTCAGTGCTCCGGCTCTCCGGGGCCTTCGTGCGTTCCACTCTGATGTATTTAAAGCATCTTCTGTTTTTCTGTATCCCACTGCTTTTTCCCCACTTCCTCGACCTTTGACTCCCCCCGCTCTAATCTCTACTGGCCCCTATCAGATACCACAGTGTTTGACTTTGAGAACCTAAATGGTGAGAAACGCCTCAAAGTCTCAAGAAGAAATACCCCAATTAGCTTCAAATGTGCATTTAGACCTTCAGCGTTCAGACTTTCACAGTATTGGAAGAGATCTGGCTCGTTTCAAAGTCAAGATCAGCTTCTCCTCGGCTCTATTGTTGTAAAAATGTCCCCTCTCCCCATTACTGGCAGCTGGCTGTCAAACCTGCAGCAACATAAATAGCCCACTGAATGTTTGGACCCGGCCCACTGATTTACTGGAGTGCAGACGAGGTGAGCCAGAGCCATTGTCTGGAGGAGCTGCTCCGCACCTGTTCAAGGGCTCGTCCTATTATTCTTAAAAATAGACCCTCGCTCTCCCCTTCGCTCTTCAGCCACTCTGACATTGGATTTTATGATCGTGTGATTTATAAGCCTGTGGAATAAAAAAAAAAAAAAAAAAGGAAAAAACACTCTGAAGGAAGTGTTGTGTGCAATCAAGTCTTGACATCTAATCCAGTGACATGGCACTCTGATGCAGTCTGCTCCTGTTCACCTTGATCTCCAGCAGTCAGAGGTCACTGCTATGCTTGGATCAATGTCTGAAGCGCTTCTGCTAAAAAGGAACACAGAGGCTTGTCTATAAAACGGAGCGGTTAGAGGTAGGACAAGGTGGAAGTCGTAAAAAGCACATTGATTTATAAGGTTCATTTTCTTTTACCTTTCAGGACTTCGCCACCTCTGGTCATTGATAAATCTTAGTCCGTATTCACAATCGGACACAAATTGCGACTGACTTGAGTTGTTTGTACAGTCAAGTCAGTCACTTTACTGTGACTTTAGAGGAGCAGCAAATAGCGCGACTATTTAACCAGCTAACGTTAGCTTATTTCAGTTATGATATATAAAGAGAAGAATGAGGAATAAAGTGTAAAATATTACGCATGCTAGGCAAAAAAAAAAAAAAAAAGCAAAAATTGTTTTGTGGAAAAATGGTTTATTCAATAGCAGGGAACTGTTCATCTTTTCCTCCATAATCAATATTGTATAGACTGAACTTTTACTCATTTTGTCACTTTTAAAGCCTCAAACTCCATTGTTTTGCTAAATTGTGAATAGGAAAAAAAAAGGGACTCATCCATGTTTCCCAAATCTACGGAATCCCACTCCGTTGGGGAAAACCCCCCAAAAAACTGGTATCTCATTATGAAGGCTTTCTCATAATTATAAGACACAAATCGTGTTTTTCATTGGAGTGGTTTTAATGGGTTTCATTTGGCATGTAGTCCTCTTTGGTGTGATGCATTCAAATAAAAAAAACCAGCACGACCAATTCATTTTTGAAAAAAAAATGACCTTATTAGTAAATCTATAAGTTGGAACGACATACAAATCTAGCATTCCAGGCTGGTTGGAGTTGATGGAAGGAGGTGAATACAAAACAATCCCGTAAGGTGCTGGAAAAAACATTTAAGCCGGGTTGAGTTTGCCTACAGAATATGTAGGCAACAAAATAAAATTACTATTCACAGAGCTCTTTGTCAACTTTTATTGTTCTTGAGCTATTTTGTAAAGAACAGAAAAGCTTTAACCTCTACTTGTCATGCATTTCTTGAATTGTAATTTAAACTCCCAAGTCTGATCATCAATATGCTCTTTCTGTTCGATTTGATGACGGGAAATCTGAAAACTGGATGCATCCCTGGCAACAACCTGCTTCAAAGCTGTCTGCTACCCGATCAACCAGTGTGAGGATTTAAAAAAAAAAAAAAAAAACGCTTCTCGTCTTCAGATGCGTCAGTGGGTCATTAAAAAATTCATGCGTTCCCTGCAGTTTGAGCGCCACTCAGGCCTCCGTCAGCTGCCTGCAGCCTTGATCAGCGCCAAGAGGAAATGACTGCGGATTAGGCCTGGAGCTGTTTAACACCCTGGGCTTCAGCCTGCAGAATCATTTCTCCCTCCGCTACCTTTCCAACTTCACAGCCCTACCGCCAAGATATTCTCTCTATCTCTCTCTCTCTCTCTTTTTTTTTTTTTTTTCGTTGTTTTTGTTGTTTGCACAAATGATAAAAGGCTCCGAACGCTGGGGAAGAAAGGAGCCATCTGTCGAGGGCTTGTTGAAACATTAGAGTGATTAAAAACAGGGAACCAGGTAAATAATCACAGCAGGGAAACATGAGTTTGTCATGACTAATCGGATTCGTGGAAAACTTCAGCCGTCTAAAAAAAAAAAAAAAAAAAAAAAAAAAAAGTGATAAATGTGAGCAGTTTCTATGAACACAGGGCGTTCGCACATCCTTAAAAAGTCTTGAATCGGTGTATCTAAAATGATGGCCTTGAAATGTCTTAAATCCATTCGGACACATGTCAGTTGGCATTAATCAATCACTGATATAAAATTTTGTTTTTGTTGTTATTTCATCTTGTATACTCTGTACATTTTCTGTCAGGCAAACATTTGAGTCATACTCAGACATCATCTGTGACTCGAGATGGTTGAGGCTACTGCTAACTAGCTGCTAACAAACACTTGCTAGCTAGCTACCTAGCTACATATCTTTTTGCTCTTTTATCATGGGTAAATGTAAATTTATCATCAGTTTGCTGGACGGACGTTCGTCTTTGCCACTGGCTCACCTCTCTTGCTAACCCGTACGATGCTACATTTAATCTGCACAATAAAATCTTGGCTCTGCTACTATATGAAATATGCAAATTCTTTGGTCAATTTTTTTTGTCATCTTTAAAAAAAAAAAAAAAAAAAAGTTTTAAATTTGAGTTGGTGAAACCTGAAGAAACCCTGTAATGTAACTCCTTGTTTTTCATTCTGTTGATAAAAGAAACTATAAGCTAAAATGTCTGAGGAAGCAGTGGAGGACATCGTCGAAGAAGAAGTTGTGGAGGAAGAAGTAATTGAAGAAGTTCTAGTGGAGGAGGTGGGGTGAGTAAAATCCACTTCTAAAGCTTTTTATCACAATAATAATAATAAAAAACAATCAGATACTCTGATCATTTCAAATCTTTACCTTATTCATCTTTTTCAGGGAGGAAGGTAAGTGGCGACTTCTGATGTGGTTTGATGCTTCTTCTTTGTAAAAAAAAAAAAAAAAAAAAAAAAAAAAAAGAAGAACTCGTCACTTCTAGCCTCCATTCTTAGACGCGGCTGACCTGATTATGTCAGCTCAGGTGGAAGACGAAGCAACGGGAAGGCGAAGGCTTCACGTGTGCAGCCTCTTTGTTGGAGTTGCATGCCTGCTGTCAGTGAGGAAAAGCACAGACAGCAGGATTCGGAAAGCTAACACCTCGCCTGTCAAGCGCAGTGATGGGTGCATGCTTTTAAAGTGTGGAAAATTAACAACTAATTTATTTTAGGAGGGTTTTTTTTTTTTTTGCACATTTTTCCAAACAAATGTGCATGCACTTTTTCCGAGCCTATCCTGCCGCTACATGACAGCACAGAGCTGCTTTACCGTCTGAGGCTACAAGTATCTATTGGGGCGCATTACAGACGGCTCAGTCAGTGATCTAAGCTCATCCCTCCGTGTTTGTACCTTTGCTCACGATAAATGTTCAGTAGTGTGGGTCTTTTTTGGGGAGGGGGGCCGGGGGGGTGTTTATGCATCCCAAGAGCCGGTGATATGACAGTGTGCAGAGTGACCAGATTCCTGCTGGGAGCTGTTTGCAGAGTCCCATTGATCCACTAATCCATATTTGGTTCACTCAGTCATAAAGGCTCAAAGAAAAGAGAAAAAAAAGGCATTTTTTTTTTTTTGTCTGTGAACACAGCCTTTTTATTCTGCTCTGTGCTTACCCCCTCGGGTCGTATAATCTCAGCAAAGTGTGTTTGCGTGTGTGTGTGTGTGTTGCTGCAAGTCTTTTGTCATGTCTGCAATAACAGAGCTTGACTGTTTTTTGTTGTTTTTTTTTTATTCTTGTTTTCAGAAGAAGCTCCACCTGGAGTAGAAGGTAATTCTCATCTTTTGAATACTTTATGGTTTCGTCTCTCGTTTTTGCAAACTGCAGTAACATTTACGACGACGACCGCTTAATTTGATATTATGACGGCCTAATGTATGGCATTACTTCTGCCATTTGCAAATAACGCATGCAGAGCTGACTGAATGGAATCTGTGGAAAGCAGCCTCCACCTGCAGATGACTGTAGACGATGTTGTCTTTTCATAGCTGCTCATTCGTTTTAGTCCCATTAGCCGTTTTGAGTCCAGTCATCAGTAATCACTGCTTTGTTTGGCTGCTCAGCTGCTGCCTGCAGAGTTAGGATCAGATGAATTTACTCTAAATGAGGTATCCATTTGTTCGTGTCGCTGAATCCACTTAAGGGACATTTGCCGACCATGTGCAGGAGTAACTTTAAGACCAGGTTCATTTATTTCCACTTTTCACGTCTTGCACTCTGACCGGAATCAGAGTGGTTATTATATAAAATGTCAACTTTTTTTTAATCTAATGTTTGTATTACGTTTTTTTTTTTCTTCAGAGCCCCCTATCTCCACTACTGAAGGTAAAACAAAAAACCCTCTTTTTACTTAATTTCTTTCTTCTTTCTTTTTACCATGAACTGCACACAGAGCCAGCAAAAACTATAAGCAGTTACTTGAAGACTTCCACGCCACAGGGGGACCCCAAGAGCACTTGAATTTCTACACAAATAATCTCAAAACTTTTGATTTGTAATCTATTATAAGAAGAATGAGCTGATCCCTAAAATCGCTTTGAGATTTTCCGGATTACAAACTTTAAAAAATCATGTATCAGATCTGATGGATGTGCCGGTTTTAATCTTCTCGCGCTTAAAAACAACAGGCTGATATCTGAGCTGTTTACAGATAAATCCTTCCATCCATTTACGTCCACTTAGCCAAGCGAACAATACACAAACTGTGGATGGTCAAGCAAAATGAGATTAACTGTAAGTGGGCCCCCCCAAAACTGAAATATCCTCTGGGCCCCATAAAACCTTTGGCCGGCCCTGACTACAGATTAAAAGTTTTCTTGCCAGGATTCTGGGAGCTTAATCAGTCTAAAAACCTCAAATATTGTTAAAAGGTTTCAAACAACATGTTCTGAAATGTATAATAAGGCATGAAAGAGAAATCAATAAACCGAATTACATAAAATTAATGTACTGAGAGTGATCAGAGATCTGTATAAACACTACAAATACATTAGCATTTTTATTCGGATGTTCTGTAGTTATTTTAGTTAGTCTGACCTCCCTGGACATAGAAATCAAAACTCTGAATGGAGATTTGTTTTCTGCCTTTCACCAGAAACTTTAAATGAGTTTAGAGAATCTGTGCAGATTATGACAGTTTTTTTTCCCCCCCTCAACTTATAACGTTTATTACTGCAGTATATTTGTGTGCTCCTGCAAAAAAAAAAAAACACACATTTCTCTGTTATTAAAACCATTTCTCAAGAAAACTGTCCCATTCCATGTTTAATCTTTAAAGGAAAAAAAAATCCACCCTGCTTCCATAATTCCAAAATTATTCTTGTTACACTGACTCAATATTGTGACGTTCACCCCAATATAACTAAGCAATCGAAGTCATGAAAAAGGAACTGAAACCTTTAAAGTGAGAAAAACATTTATTTATTAACTTTTGTGTTTGTTTATTCCGTGCCGGTCGAGGCTACAGTCTTTAATCAGCAGCACCATCTGGACTGAGCGGGTGGGGAACAATTCATCAATGCTGGTAAAGGTCAGGAAGATAAACAAGGCAACTTTTAAACGTCTGAGAGGACAAAACCCCTTACAAAGGGGTGGCAGTGTCATGATCTGGGCCTGTTTTACTGCACCTAGCCTCCTTTATCCTTATATGAAGCTTGAATTTAATATCTTGTTATTCACGCCCTTGTTTTCTTGAATGCCAACGTAGAAACCATGTTCTAAGCTACCTGACTTGAGCTGAGCCACTTTTATTGATAATGTGTTTTCCATTTCATGCCGTCTCCTCCGATTACGTTACAAAGAGCCTGCAAAAGAAGGTACTTCTAAGTCGTGTTGTGGAGACTTACAGTGTTTTTTTTTTTGTTTGTTTGTTTTGTTTTTTTTTGTGTTGTGCAGTTTGAACAAAAAGACATTAAGAGCTGAGCAGTTTGTTGATATCTCAAATACTAATTTTCCAATCTTCTGCATGTTGTGCTATGGAAGGATTTACTCGTAAATGTAAATAGCTTGCTATTTTCCCCTCTTGGCTTCAGATTTATTCTGATAACACACTTTAATAGAAGAGCTGCCTTCCTTTATCGGGGGAAAAAAAAAAAAAAAAAAAAAAAAAACAATTTTTGTGCCTTGAAACCCTGATGTGACATGGCATACAGAACGAGTTCAGGCTTTCTATTTCACCCTCTGACATGCAAGAGAGGTTTCCACGTCGGAATATATAAAGTAAATATCAGACCTCGGTAATGCAGGGTTTGGAAGTAATAAAAGGAAATCCATTTATATTCTGCCTGTTGATGCTCTAACATTTCCCTCTGTCCTTTCTTGTTAGAGGCTCCAGCTGCGGATGAAGGTTTGTTTACAATATTATAAACTTTCAAAAACACGCTGTCAAATGAGCTGGTTTTAACGAGTACGTAATGGTGGGTGTTCTGGGATTTACTGTTTATCTTTATGGGCGGAAAATATATTTGCTACTAAGGGTCACTGGTAGTGTTTTATGTATGAGGTTTTACAATTGAGTAGATTAATAAGAACTTGTAATATTGTCACAAATCATTTTTTTCCGAAGTGTAAAAGTTGATTTTTACCTGACCAAAAAAAATAAAATAAAAAACTGGCTTTAAATATAAACTCCTCAGATGCGGAAGGACATTTTAAAGATAATGTTATATGCTTGATATTTTTTAGCAAAGAGTGCAAAAGTGTTTCAACTGATTTTCACTTTAAGAGAAATAACTCTTGGAGACCAGTTCTGTTTATAGTCAGAATTATATAAAAATAAGCATAATTTTTGGTTCATATTGGTTGACTTTGCACATTCTTTTACTTTCCCACATTGGAGTATAAAAACCTGCTACCTACTTGTTTGCATAGTGGTGATAGTGTCATGATTGGGGCCATGATGGCCTACATGTATCATTATAATTAGAGCTGTAATTAAAAAAAAAATCATGCGGAAACTTTGAGGAAAATGTCATAGAAATATTTCTAGTCATCGATGAATGCAAACACCAATAATCCCTTTGTGTTGTGCTTTTTGATGCACTTACTTTTCCTCTGTTCCTTCCTTTAGAGCATCCGACTGCAGATGAAGGTATGAAGTATGACCAATGAATTACCCATTACATAACTGCAAATTCACACTGTTAAAAAAAAACAAACACAAATTACTTACAAAGATTAGCAGTGCTGGATACACAGCTGCGCTTTATTAAATTAATTGAACATCATACGTTAAGGGCTAGATTGCGTTTTGGTAGGAAAACTCAGTCGTGATCGCTGAGCGTTGTTTTTACATGCGAGTGTATGAAGCAAGAGATTAGAAAGAAAAGGATAAATGATGCGTTAGAACTACATAAATTTACCATTTTTACCCATTTACATTATTTATAAACCAATTTATTTTGCATTTATATGGGACTTTAATTATCGACTCTAAATAATGAGTACTATCAAAGAATAAAGTATTAGCATGTCTAAACAGCATTTAATTCATAGTAAATCTGTTAAAAAAAATATAACAAAACAGATACTTTTTTTCTTTTTCTGTTATAACAGATGAATCCAGGCCCAAACCAAAGTAAGTTTTTACCACCTTCCTAAATCTAATCAGTGTACAAATTATTATTATTATGCTAACAGACGTTTTCCTTTGCAGGGCGTTCGCTCCGACGATCGCCGTTCCTAAGATACCAGAGGGGGAAAAAGTTGACTTTGATGTGAGTCATACGGCCTAAGGTTGGAAAAAATATACGCATCTGGTGAATGCTACTGATGTTTAAAGCCTAATTTGTAGGGTGTAAGCTACCCAAGTGTCAATGAAGGTGTGTCAGGAGTGGACGTTTTGAGTGGAGGCCCATTTGGGCGTGTGTGACCTCCTTGTAGGACATCCACAGGAAGCGTCAGGAGAAGGATCTGTCTGAGCTGCAGTCTCTGATCGAGGCCCACTTTATTCAGAGAAAGAAGGACGAGGAGGAGCTCATCGCTCTTGTTAACAGGATTGTAAGTCTTCCACGAAAGCATGCACCACTGCCAAAGTGATGTACCACCCAGCAAACAATTACGTTTTGTTTGTACGCGTGTGTGCGTGTGCGTGCGTGCGTGTGTGTGTGTGTGTGGGCGCGGATGATTAGGAGAAGCGTCGTACTGAGAGAGCTGAACAGCAGCGGATCCGCGCCGAACTTGAGAAAGAGAGGCAGAATCGTTTGGTTGTGAGTACCTTTTGAATCTGCGGTTAAAGTGATTTTTGTAAACAGGAGAGGAATCTCAAATTGGTCCAAAGTTACTCAAAGAAAGTTCTGGATGGCACCAAAGAAAAACTAGCATTTTACACCAGCTTTAATCGGCAGGACGAAATCGATTGTTGTTGGAAAAATCAGGTGGCTTTTCGACTGGTAAAACAAAATTCCCCTTTCACTTGTATTACAAAACAAATAAATAAACAGGTAAAAGCTATGTATTTTTCCTTGCATTGGTCTGTGTCATAAATTGTCAATGAAATACAGTGAAGTTTGTGGTAGCAACGTAAAAAGGGTGGAGAAGTTCAAGGTCAAAAGGCCTTGCCTTTTTTTGCTAGGAAAAGTGTTAGCATGGTGTTTCGATGCGTCGAGCTCGTTGTAAAGCTGGAGGATTTTTTGCACTGTTTGCTTCACAGGAAGAAAAAGAGAGGAAGGAACAAGAGGAGGCTCGTAAGAAGCAAGATGAAGACGCCAAGAAGAAAAAGGCCCTGACTAACATGACTCAACAATATGGCGGCCAGCAAAGGGTCAGTCACTGTTCAGGGTTTTTATTTTTTTTATCTAATTATAAAGAAAACATCAAAAACAACATCGTGCAACTTTTTTGATTTTGCAGCAAGATGGAAGGAAGGGAGCAAAGAAGCAAACGGAGAGGGAAAAGAAGAGAAAGATCCTGGCAGAGCGGAGAAAACCGCTCAGCATTGACCATCTGAACGAGGACAAGCTGAAGTGAGTCTGAGGCAGGACATCGGTTCATTAATCAAAAGCCATCTGTCGTGTGAGTTTGTAGCAGGTTTTGGTTTTCAGCCGCTGATTTTTCTGCCTTATGTTTAAAAGGGAGAAGGCCGGTGAGCTGTGGCAGTGGCTGATGATGCTGGAAGCGGAGAAATTCGACTACACCGAGAAGCTCAAGAGACAGAAATATGACGTGAGTACTGACCTAAAGTAAATAACACATTATGTTTAAGTTTATGTATAAATAATCAGTGCCTAATTAGCTGGCATCAGAGAAGTAGATGTGTTCGATTAAACCAAGTTATTATTGGTTAATACAGCAAAGATTATTTGCTAAATAATCAATTACATACAGAAGAATTTAATATATTTTCCATCTGTGGGGCCTTTATTGTCCCACAGATGGAAATACAGATAATACTTCATATTTTTATATAATCAACTTTTGGTTTTGATATTATCTGGAAATTGTTAGCTTTCCTGCAGTTGTGACAAAATCAACATATACCACAAATATTTCCAGTAATTAACTTTGCGGGACAGTACGTCTTTGCAAACGCTTTTCCTTTGTGTTGTTAACATTATTCCAACAAATTTACTTGACTCTAGTTTAAATGCCTACACTAGACTTTCTGAACGGTTGGAACGGTTGTGAAAAGGTTATTTACATAGGTGGAGTGGATATACAATATGCATATGATGGTTAATGTTAGCATGAGCATAATTAGCTAAATATTGATATTGGTGAGGAGCACAAAAGTATAATTTCCGTTTTTTGGCCAAGCTGTGTATTTAAAAAACTCTCAATGGAAATTCCTATTTTCATATGCTAACAATATCAGCATTGCTGACTATATCATAGATCTTTAAAGATATCCTTTATGCAAATATCATAGTTGCTATTTAACAAGTCACTTGCTTTTAATGTGTTTTTTTGTTCACCTTTTTATATCGTGAAGGCATGCTGTCTCACTCCTTCACTTTGAGCTGAAATCATTTTGTCAGACGGCCCTTCATTCCTCAGCTGTAGCGGCATTTTGACAGCCAGTGATGATAAACGTTTCATTTCTGAGATCGCGTTGCCTTTTCCTCTCTGATTTTTCTTGATGATGGAGCTCAGTCAGGAATTATTTAGACGTCCATCAGTGAAACAAACGACGACTCAGTTCTTCTTCAGCACTACCAGATTCCCTCTGGCATTCGGTGTGACTTTAACTAGTCCGTTTGTCCTCCACAACAGATCAACTTGCTCCTGAATCGGGTTCAGGCCACCCAGAGGTAAGTATTAGTCGTCTGTAAACTCACACACTCGTCTCTTGAAAAAACTAATTCCACGGGAGCATTTTTTAAAACAGACTTAAAGCTTTAAAAAATAAAAACAAAGTTGGGGTTTTCTGTTTAGAACAGTCATGGTCTGCCAGTGGCATCCTTTACCGATAGTCTGGTGTTTGCCCACCTGGTCCAGCTCTCCCCTCCCATGATTGTCATGTAGCATGTAACGCAGAGCTCCCAAATGCGAGATTTACATCAGTAAAATAGAGCCAGTCTGCATGGAATAGACCGGATTATATAATGAAGAAATATTGCCCTCTTAAGAACTTCCTGGTTTGGATTTTCATGCTGGAGTGAATGAAGATTTAAAGGCTAAAGTTGAGTCATTTATTAGGAGGGAAAGTTGTTCCAAACTAACCCGGCCCTAGAATCTGCAAGGTTTGCCTTTACTAATTTTTATCCATATGTTTGACAACTAAATTAATATATTAACTAACATTTTGTTTTTCTTTCATGTAATGTGAATTAATCCCTGATTGTCAATGCTAACTGTGATGCTAATTAACCTTTCTGTCTAACTTGCAGCGCCAAAGGAAGAGGGAAGGCCAAAGGCAGGGTGAGATAGACGGCCCCAACCAGACGAGACGCCTGAGAAGGCGTTTGCGTTGCAGCAAAAAACAAGTTGACAGAAATAAAGCACCATTTCTGTGTTTTAGAGGGTGTTGTATTTATTAAAAATCCTGAGGAAAAAAAAAAAAAAACTAGTTTAATGTCACCAACTGAATATATGTCAAACTAAATGTTTGTTCTTTCAGTGTAAGATTGTTGCTGCAATAAAATATTTATTTCAGAACTGAGAATTATCCAAGGATGCTAGTAAATGTCTGATGAAACAGGTGAGATTTTAGCAAGTTTTTCTCAAAATAAAACAACGTGCTTGGGAACACGTTCAGCTACGTTCACACAGCAAATCTTGATGACACATTTGTGGGGTTTTTTCGAGGGAGGAGGGGCGAAAATGAAATTGGGCCGCATATATTATTTGCGTATATGACATACACACGTATGTGTTATGTCACTTCAACTCAGGTGGTAACGCAAAGAACTCGAGCACAAACTGACCTAACGAACATGACGAGGTAAATTTCAATAGTGGCTGATTAGACCACTGCTGACACACAAGGGATAAATAACTAACATACAAACAAATACTGGTCAAAATAATTTAAGTAATTCTTAATTAAAAGACATACGATTAGAACAGCAGGTGTATTTTTACCTCATTTTTGACATCATACTATACTATGTGTCATCTTACTTCGTTTTTGACATCGTGTCATTTTGCCTCATTTTCGAGGTAAGACTAGTATGATGTCAAAACCGAGGTAAAAAGATACTAGGCTTACCAAGAAAATGAGGTAAAAAGACGCAGTGTAGTCTGTCAAAAACGAGGCAAAATGACATAGTATAGTATGTCAAAAATGTATAAATACATAGACTATATAGTCTTACCTCAAAAACGTGGTAAAAATGTATAGTATTGATATTAAACATTACGCAAAATTACATTCTTTACTAATAGTCCGTTGTCTTAGAAAATCAGGCAAAATAGCTCAGTATAGCATGATGTCAAACACATTGTACAGAACGATGTCAAATGTATGTTTTCACTACAGTTTGATGAATCTGACACGTCATGGCAATTTTGAAGTTACTACTTTTGTTCACCTCTATATGTTGGAAACATTCTGCCGTTTTGACATGGAGGCGTTTAGCTGAAATCATTTTGTCGGACGGCCCTTCATGCCTCAGCTGTAGCGGCATTTTGACAGCCAGTGACGATAAGCATTTCATTTCTGAGATCGCGTTGCCTTTTCCGCTCTGATTTTTCTTGATGACCGAGCTCAGTCAGGAATTATTTACAAATAACTCTCGACTCCTCAGAAAGGTAATTGTACTAGTACATCGGCGCAATAGTGATGGTCTGCCAGCAGCATCCTTCACTAATAGTCTGGTGTTTGCTCTTTCCTGTCCTGATTTTCATGTAGCGTGTAATACCCAGCTCCTAATGTGGGGGGAAAAAAAAGAGCCAAATGAAGAAATAGCCTTGTAATTTTCTTGTTTTGCTTTTTTGTCACGCTGGACAAAAAAAATAAAAATCTGTATTAAATTAATATAGATTTAATATCCTAAAGAGGAGTTTCCCTTGTTATTAGGGGAAAAAAGCTGTTCTATCTATTGATAGGATTGTTGTTAAGAATTTGATCATGTGTAAAAAAGAAAACAGGCATTAGATAAATTAACCAGCTGCTTGGTTTTGCATCAGTAAACAAGCTGACAGAAATAAAGCACAATTTCTGGGTTTTGGAATACCTTCTGTGTTTTGTTGTATTTAATGGCAATAAAATACTTATTTATTCATTGTTTTAGAAGCCTTACAGAAATTTCACTCCTAGGCAGCAAATGTAAACTTAAATGACACAATAAATAAACCTGATGGTAACCGTGACCTGCTTTACAATACAGTTTGACAACAGTGCAAAAAATAAACATAAGTTCAGTGTTCTTATTTGACAAGTGGTACTTCTCACAGGAAAAAAGCTGGAAATGATTATTTTCTAACTTTCAGTGGGAACACCATCACACAGATGTCCAGTAGCATTCTGGGTAACCTTCCTTACAATGTCCAACAAATTCAGTGCAAGTTTTCTGATTTTTTTTTTTTAAGTATATCTTAGGTGTTTGTATGCTAACATGATACATATTGTACAATTTGATCAAGTTCAGACATGATGAATTGAACATCTATCCTCCGGTCATGCCGTGACTTTTTCACCAAAGATGTGTTTCCCTGATCTCAGCGATCACGTGACTGGCTCTCTGTAATGCCTGTTGGATGAAAATGTACTAATTAATAATAAAAGTAAAAATAGGAAGAACTAGATTCCTACACTGGAAGCATTCCTACCTGCAGCATGTCAGCCGCCTCCTTGCGCCGCTGGGCCATGTCTTCGGACTCGGTCAGCAAGTCGTTGAGGAGGCCCGACTTGTACAGCTGTCCGACGAGCTCGCTCTGCAGGCTGTCCTTCACGTGGTTCACCAGGAAGTGCATCACCGCCTTTGGCACACTGCGAAAGGGGGGCAAAGGAAACGGACGGAGATCCTCAACCAACATGACGTCACTGGAGTCACCCTAAGATAATTCAATAACAGCGGAAAGCTTTTGAATATAAAAAGTGAAGCTTTTCCTGGTTGACATGTCAAAAGGCTCCATTTTGTACGCCACTTTTCAGAAATCAGAAGGCCAGGAGAACGTGCCATTAAAATAAACTTCCAGAAGCACACTGTGGATTTCTATCAGGGTATAAAGGTTTAGCACGAGACCCCTGGGCCCACCTGTCCTGGATGTTCTTTCGGACGATGAGGAAATACGACTTGATGAGGCGCTCGATGACCTCGCAGTCCCTCTGCTCCCGTGACGACAGCTTCCTGGCAACCGGGACCGGCTGGGGAAGCAAACCAATAGGCCCAAACAATGAAAGGAGTTCATTTATAAAAAGTTGAAAAGAAATTCAACAATGTGCTTCGGAGGGCCAGGTTTGGTTACCACATCAAGCAAGTTAACAACTCCTTTCAGTGGACTTCCTGGTCCGGAGCCGGCCGTTTCCTCTCCCTTCTTCAGCATCCCTCTCCAGTTCCCGGTGCCGTCCTGCTCACCTTGAGGCCCTGCAGCCGCTGCCTAACACACACACACACACACACACAAACCAAGGGTTAAAAGCAAAATAGTTAGGACAGCAACAACAATTCACAAAATTTGTTTCTGGTGGAACAAGCAGATACACAAACAAGTTGGCCTGCATATTTGTCTCTGATTTAATCCTACACATCAGGATTGGTTTGTGGTTGTTGCAGGTTTGAATTTATGCTCCAGGAAGATTAACACCCAAGCAACCAAAGATTAAATGGTGTGAAGCAAAGCAGTACCACAGCCACGATGTGGGGATCTACTGCACAAATACTTGAGACAAAAGTACAGAGATCAAAAAGTCTTTTTAAGTGAAACGAAACCGGGAACTGGAAGTCAAAACGACTAAAAGGTGTGAAGCAGGGCAGTGGGAAAGTCATGCTGTGGGGGAACCTGGTTGCTTTAAGTGGGGATAATATTTACTGCTGAGAGATTAAAAAGGTCCTGCACTATAAAAAGGAATCCAAGCAGTTTTCTGACATTTGTAAGCAGAGGTAAAATAACAGCTGGGCAATACAAGGAGCCACGTAAACCTGACACAAAATGGGTTAAAAAAAAAAAAAAAAAGCAAACGAAACCCAACGTCTGTCCTTCAACTGTAGGATGTCTGGAGTTTGAAGTTAGAAAGCTTTATCAGTACCGCAGGTTCCTGATCCGAGAGACACATAGTTAACAAGGTTGAAATCCAGAAGGCACAGTGGGGAAAAATGTGCATTTGATGCACAGCCGACTTTTCAAGTTTTCCCATTTACAAAGACTGGAGAAGTCTGTCATTTTCATTAGAGATGCACCAATCTGATACTGGTATATGTGATGCACATACCAGTGACATACTGGCGCAGTTATTAATGAAATTTGTAATAAAGTCGGCATGTAAACAAAAGAAACGTTTTTCTGGATCCGACTGGTATCGGCCGACACGAAACCTCAGATATCAAAATCAGGTCTGTGCATCCCTATTAAAAAAAATAAAACAAAAAAAAAAACTGTTCAAATTCACCAATAAAACCAAAAATGTGATCTGAACCTCACAAGATCTTCCTAAGACCAAAGAAGCAATAAAAAGCAGAATTAAAAAGTGTTGAGTTGGAAAAACAGGGAAGAGAGGGAGATTATTATTTTTGGACGGTTTCCTGTGGGATGAGCTTTGGTGGAAGAAAAACACGCGCACAGCTGTTAGAGCAAGTTCCATCAGGCTGAGGGACAGCGACACATCAGCAGACAAAGATCACAGTGCATGCCAGCAGCTCATGCACATCCATCCACCTAAGCATCCATCCATCCATCCGTCCGTCCGTGCAGCACCATCAGACCCACAGCCGGCCGGGCGCGTAGCCAGCAGGCTGCAGTTTGTGCCCACCTTGGCACTGTCCACGTCTGTTCCGGACGCAGAGGGCTCGCCAGAAACCGCAGCTGGGCCTGCCGGGCCTTTGCCAACAGACTAGCAGGAATATGAGGGCAGAAATGTGGAAGAGGAGAGGAGAGGAGGGGGGAAAAAAAAGGCTCTGAGAAGACAGAAGGAAAAAAAAAAAAAAAAAAAAAAGACGAGGCTGGCAGTGGAAAGTTGAGAAGACTCGTAGAGAATGAGACTGGAGATTTAGGATTAGATTCCTGGACAGAAACTATCCGGAACCGTTCGTGTTTGCAGGTCGTCTCGCTGTGAGCAGACGCTGCAGATCCCAACCCTAATATTAGAGCAAATGAGCTGCCTTTCTGAGACTTCAGAAACCCGACTCAAAAGTTTACCTTATCCCTCGGCACTCCGGCGGGCAGCTCTCTCATCCTGTTTCTCCTCTGCTCCTAGAAAATAAATAAATAAAAAGAAAAAGTTGGCAAAACAAAATTTCCGGTCAGATTAAATTGGTGGAGCGAGTACGGACCTCTATGTTGTTATTCATGACTCCGCAGGCGTCTGCAAAGTCTGGGTGCTTGGTGTTGATGTAGGCCAGCTCGATTGCAACCAAGTTGTGAACCTGCAGCGAGAAGAATAACTCGTCCTAAACTCTGCAGCCAATCAGACGCAGGCGTGCGGGCAGAGATTTGTACCATCTCGTTGGTGATGGGGAGTCTCTTCCTCAGGAGGGAGGTGACCACTTCAACGATGGCTTCATGAAGCTTTGGGAATCTCTGCAGCTCCTGACAGATAAAACGGTGTGAACATGAACGTGTGTGTGTGTGTGTGTGTGTGTGTGTGTGTCTGGAGAAGAAGAGGGCACAGAATGAGTGTTTTCTACCTGGGTGCTGTAGTTGCTGCAGTGCTGGATGATCCGCTGCATCTCCTCGTGAACCAGCTCCACGCAGCGCAGACTGGGCTCCTCCAAACGCTTCACCTGCTTCTTCACCAGCAGCTCGAAGGAAACCTCGGGCACGAACAGGGACGGCCGCGGGCCCTGGCAGGGGGGACGGCGGGGGACGGCTTTATTATCAGGGCTACGACTAATAAATCCACTATTCTGACGATTAATCGAATCTTTAAATAAAGTGGTGCATTCTGTAGATTTTTCATTGAACCACTTCAGTCTTTGTTTATGCAGTATAAAAATGCAAATAAACAACTAATTCATTTTATTGGCAGCAGAAACTGCCACTTGAGTTTTGGGTAGAACATATTTACAGACAAAGAATGTTTTTTTTTTGTTTTTTTTTTATCTTAAGGAGAGTTTTTGTTAAATTACAGCTCTGCAAATTGCATGTTTCAGAGTCTGCATACTCCAGTTGACGATTAATCGATTACTAAATGAGGTGATTATTACAATAATCGATGGAGATTCGTTCTTTCAGCCCTGTATCTGTTATTTCCTGTTCGAACGGAAGGAAGTGAACGCACCGTTGCGTTCCTGATGGCCGTCAGGATGTCGATGGTGCTGAGTCCTCCGAGGGGATCCACGGACTCCAGCGTCCGGCCAAACGTCTCGTGGAATATGTAGCAGATCCGGGCCCCGCCGCACCTGAAACGCAGCGGCAGGAGATGGAGACGGTCGTCATGTCAACGCTGCGGCGTCCGCCTCACAACTTCCAGCATGTTAAAAGATGAAAAATCTGTCTACAACTCAACTCCATGAGCTAGATGTCATCTATTACTCTGCAGTCCGTTTTGTTACTGGTGCTTTGTAAACTGGCCATCCCTCCATTCACACAGATTAATAAACCGGTACAAATTCATGTATAAAACTATAGATAGCGCTCACTCAGCATTTCCAACAATACTTGCACTTTTCGCTGTAATAAGTTCATCACTCTGATGGTCCCAGACATACATCATTAGACTAATCCTCATTTCATTTTGCTGCTGAGAATGTGTTCTTTATTTTGCCATTACCGTTATATTACTTAAAAATGGTCCCAAAACAACAATATCAGGAACAAAAATCATCGACCAGAAAAATTTGTAATCGTGACAGGCCTAAACGTAGCTATTTTTAAAAAACTGCTCACTTATGTGTATTCAGTATGAATATGGTTGTAGTTTTTTTTTTTTTCTCCATTTCATGGAGAAAAAAGTTTTCGGCTGTGTGATATTTTAATGTTTTCTGAACAGATCATTGTTCAAAATAAGAATTTGTTCTCACTCATCTTGTCTCGTCGTAAAGGTTAAATAAATAAATTAAATCGGAACCGAAGCAGCTGATCCGGTCCTCTTTCCTCTCTGGCTCAACAGCACCACCGTGTGGCGGAGCCGCTACTTACAGCTCTGCCGTCTCGATGTACTTGGCCGTGCCCTCGATGGTGTTGCAGTACTCCGTGGCGAACTTGGTGATGAGCTGCAGCAAGGTGGCGCTCTGGTCTTCCACGGGCTCGCCGTAGCTGCTGAGCAGGGACTGGTACTGGGCCGCCAGGACGTTGATCCGTGTCTTCAGCTCCGGGAGGCAGTCTCGGATGTGATGCATCAGTAGCCTGACATTAGCAGAGGAAAGGGCAGAGCGCTTGGCTTTAAATGACAGACATTAGCAATTCTCAGACGGCTCCGGGAAGAAAGCCTGCAGTTCCAGGAGGAGCGACGCAGCATTACATCGTGTTCTCTGATAACAGGGACGGTAAATATGGGAGCTTAAGCACAGATACAAAATGTGAGAGCTGAATGTAAGAGGGTTGTTTCACAAGTTCTTAGGTTTATAGGGAAAAAAAAAACAGGAGAGCCACATAATAAGGACAAAACAAAACAACATCCTTCAGCAGCTCTCCTGCCTGGGTGTAATTTGATGTGGGGGATGTAAGAGGCTGGTGCTGCTTGAAGAAATTGAAAAACTGAGCTGAAATTATGAGAATTTATTTTTACTGAGATGACTCAGAGCTGCCTGCAGCAATATCAGGTGCAGAACATAAGTCAATATTTTGTATATCAGATCTCAAAAAAAAAAAATCTGCGTTGTTGTTTTGTAATTGATGTTTAGCTTGGGGAAAAAAAAAATAATAATTTATATATACATATGTTTGTTTTTGTTTTTTTTACCTTGGTCTATCTAAAACTGGGTGAATTTTAAATGTTGCAGAAATAAGTTAGAGATTTGATTTTTCTAATCAATAACAGACTAAAGTATTTTTAATAATTCAAAAAAACACTTTAACGATTGAGTATGAAATATTACACCCATATGCTCAGTTCTTTCTGCTGCCATGCATTATGGGCCATGTAGTTCTAGGTTATGCAAATTCTGATCTTTTTACTGCTATAAACTTTTAAAAACTGACTTTTATCATCTTATTCACTGCAGTATTGCGGAGCCATTTCCCCCAGCGGTGAGCTCACCTGTTAAGCGTCCGGGCCAGGTATTTGGTTCCGTTCCTGTTGGCCAGCGACGGGTATTTCTTCTGCAGGAAGGCGTACTCGTCGCGGATGGCGTCGGCCACAGACTTCTTATTGTTGATGTCCAGCTGACTCCTGGGGGTTCAGACCGGAAACGTTTACAGAAACAAATCTTCATCGCAACACAACAATGTATGCCTGAGTTCACTGAAGCTAAGCTAACCGCAGGGGTGGGAACTATGACAATAACATGGCGTCTGGAAGGACAACAATCTATCCATGATCTGCAAAAAGAGGAAGATTGTCTGTAATGCACATTCTATACAATAAAGGTCTATGCTTTCACGTCAGTTTTGTTTCTTTTCCTTCAGCCTCACAAATTAGCTTCTGCTCTTCGGGTTTTAACGATAAAACCATAAACAGTTACTATTATTTAATTGGCATTAAACTTTTAATATAAAATTAACATTAAAGCCATACTTAGTTGCTGCAATAAGAAGTTCCGATGTGCATCATCTGAAGCTGAAGTTAAACCAACTAATGAATATGATAATCATCATACACAATTTTTCATTTAGTCTCTTAAACATTTTTTTAAACCTCAGTTGTGTTTGACTCGAGTTAGCAAAATTATACAAACTAATATTGTTTTTATCAAATCGGGATTTTACAAGAAAAAAGAAAACATAGATTTCTTTTTCTTTTTTTTTTTGCCCTAATGCCCAACCCGTAACTATGAGGCATTATGGACACCTTCATGTTTGATGATACAATGCTGCTCACACCTGTTCACAACTCCAATGATCCCCAGCTTAACAGGAATGACTCTGCCCATCAGGACGTCCATAGCGTCCGTACCGGCGTCCATCAGGTCCAACTTGGTCACCACGGCCAGCGTCCTCCTGCCTGATGATTCACATTTATTCAAAACGAAAGCTCGGCGAGGACCACCGCCATTGAAAAATCACGTTTTGCTTTCGTACCGTCTGGATCCACCTCCCGGGCCACCTTAAGGGCTTCCGAGGTGGCCATGTCCGTGTTGGCCGCCGTGACCGCCAGGATGATGCAGTTGGGGTTGGAGATGTGCTTGAGGATCAGATCTCTTATCTGGATCTCGATGTCTTTGGGCTGATCACCCACAGGCACCTGGAGAGGAGCGGGTCCAGAAGGTAGAGGAGTTGGAGTCAGCTTCCTTCACAGGGCGATCGAACGGCTCGTCCTGCGGGGAGCTGGAAACGGGATGGGTTACCTTGGTGATTCCTGGCAGATCCACCAGTGTGAGGTTGACGACGTGAGGGGAGAAGATCTTCAGGTGAATGGGATCGTCGCTGATTCCCTGCAGAGGAACAGAAGAAAGCTCAGCGCGTCGTCACAGAATCAGAAGCAGCAAGATCAGTTTAGATTCTCCTGCAGGCTGCGATCAGATGAGGGGTATATTGCTGTTCGTCTGCCAGGCAGCAGATACCACTCTCTAGAGGACCTTTGTTTTTCTCTCCAGCAGTATAGTTATAACTTAATAATTTGACACTACACTTGAATATTGTTTTTCCAAAAGACAGCCAGCTTCTGCCAACCCCCAAAACAGCCGTATCATTGAGATTAATCAGCTCTAAAATATTAAGTAAAGGTCTGCATCTACCTTAGACACAAAACTCCAGACAGCGACTCAAGAACGATACATAAGCAAGCAATGGTCAATTCAGATGGAGACTTTTACTTCTTTTACTCAATTAATTTAATTATCACCTACAAATTATAATATTTTTCCAGGGCAAAATGTTACACACAAGGCAAAGTATTCATCTTTTAACAGCTGCTTCTTTTGCAATTAACAACCCAGTGACTTTTACTCAGCAGCTGCTTTTAGTTATGAGACTCCGTTAAAAATAGTAAATGATCCAAAACCTATTATTATTGCGGCGGATAAAGTACATTTTTCAACCGAGCCCAAAGCTGTTTAAAAAAACAGGTGTCGCTCGTTAGCCTTCTGTTAACCTTGTCCAACAATATTAATAAAAAACATCTACTATAACTAAAACATTGCATGTTTTAGTTGAAAATACGTTAAAAAAAAATAAAGCAACAGAATTAAGGATTTTTCATTTTGTTTTCTAATCGCAGTAACTGGCCATCAGAAAACACACAAACACACCACCTCGGTCGCAGCTCTCCATCTCACCTTATTATTTCCTGACACTCGCTCTGTTTCGCTTTCAATTTCCTGTCGGATTTCATCAAAATCTGAGTAGATCTGCAAAATGAAAAGAAAAAAGGAGCAAAGCTTCACAACCAAGATATGTGGAGGAATGTTCAGGATTACGTGGAGGAATACCTTGTTTTTAGTGTGTAGAAACTTCCCCCACTCCTCCATATCTGTGAGACAAAATGAGAAATTGAGTCACAGATACATATACGTATATAAAAACTGTAAAAACTACTTAAAGCCAGAAAGAAACTGCTGTGTACAAGAGGCGAATCAAACACAACTAATGCAAGGATCAACATTTGACCAGAGGTAGTGTTGTGGTTTATCTAAGCAGCTACATATACGGGAGAGAGGAGGAAACCTTGGCTGAGCTACAAGACGCTAAACTCAGCAATTAAATATACAGACACCTGGAACGCTGGAACTCTGAGACGTTCTGCATTCGAAAGAGAGTGACAGAGAGAGGCCTTGAAAACTGATTGCTTTACTCCAGTCATGTGGGAAACTATTTAAATATATAGTTAAAAAGTTCGTCCTATCGAATTCTAGAGTTTTGCATATCAAGATTTCACAGTGTCATAATTTATTGCATATACTTAATGTATTAGATTTAAGGGGAAAAGTAGCAGAAAAAGTGCATTCTGGTGTATAAAACTCTATAAAATTCAAAATAGTGTATTTATTCACGTTCGTTACTGCATTAAATATGTTTTCTATTGACTGGACACCACGTATGTCAAGGAAAGAGGTGAATTTCCTGCAGGCACCCACCTGCGTCCTCATTTTTCCGGCTGTCTCCAGGATCTACGTGGACCAGCTGAAGGATGAGGGGTCGCCTGGTTACAATGCCAGTCCCACGGGGCAGCAGGTCCCTGCCCACCAGACTCTCCAGCACAGAGCTCTTTCCGCTGCTCTGGAGACACGAAGACATTATAAACACAGCCTGATATGGAAACGCATTCAGCCAGCTGGGGTGTTTGCACTCAGGAACCGACCTGCTTTTAGATAACTGGGGCTAATTTAAGAATGTGGGCTGATAACATTTACCGGTGTGCAGATTTTAGCATGTCCATCAGCTCCAATAAAAACTGTTTCATCATAACTATGTTGTCAAATCTCACTTATTTCAAGGATATAATAAAGTGCAATTAAATCAGACACTGTAATATTAGTGCTTCCGCTTCATTCATGCATGTTTGAAGCAAGGTTACAGGGCTACGACTAGCATGACAGCTGCTATCACCCAATGCTCACAGGCACAGCTTTTTACCTGAGTCCCCACCACTGCGATCTGCGGCAGCTGGATGATATCGGCCCCCACGGTGTTGAACACATCCTGCAGCTTGTTTATCACAGGGATAAGAGCCTCCATGTTCGCTGGTTAATGGGTTTTGAAGAGACTCTATATCGAGATGGAGCCAAAGTCATTCAATGTCCCCCCGGAACCACCATTGCAACAACGGAGACCGCGTGTGGAGCTGGGAGTTGCAGTTTCTTCAACCGGGAGCAGCTGAAAGGAAAAGACTACAAGTCAACTGCTCAGGACGAAAACGCCGACGCACGTTGTCACGCGCATGCGTATTGGTGGATGGCTAGCTTCGTTAGCTAGCTGGTTTGGATCATTTAACTTTGAAGCACCGACCTGCTTTTAACTACAAAGTTTATGTAACAGGAGCAGAACTTTAATAAGTTTATTTACGTCATCATGTTGCAGTTTTTGGTGAGTTATACTTTCATGTCGACGCCTGACATCCATAATTTTGCCAAGTCCGTAGTAGCTTATATGGTAACTGTTAGCGCTATATGCTAATGAAATATCTGTTAAAAGTTAAAAGGCAATCAGAAAAATACCTAAGAGATTCTGTCTCTATAGGATTAAATGAGCTTGTTTCGATTTTTGGCACATCAAAATATGTATGCTCCTAGCATTATTTATGCCATAAACAGATTTAGATAAACAATTTAATCTGAACGAGCAGTAACTTAACTTTAAGATGGCAGCAAGTTAGGTATATACTGTAAAATATTAAGAGTAAAAACCACGTCTGGTCTAATCCTCCCTCAAAATTGAAAATGTGAAAAATTGACACCCCATTAAAACAACTTAGTTTTCGTCTGAAGATAAATTATTATTTGTGAATAAGGTCTAGTTTAGTGGATATATGGTCAGTTTATTAATCGGTTGGTAATTTTGTCAACGCTGGGTGAATGTTCTTGATCTGAAGAAAAAAAAATGGCTCCTACAATTACAAGACAGTTTGCTTTACAAAGTTGGTGTAACAAAGTCTTTCTGTGTAAAACCAGTTTTCTGTCATACCTCTTATTTGCCTTATGTACACAGTAAACACATGTTTTGAATTACCCAACATGGAAATAAATAACAGCTCTACTTCTTTGTTTACAGGCTGGCTTCACTTTGGGGAATGTAGTGGGGATGTACCTTGCTCAAAATTATGAAGTAAGTTCTGTTTGTTTCATTGAAAATGACAATTTCTAGACTTTATTCCCTGTTCCACATGTGTCAAACTCAAGGCCCGAGGGCCAAATCTGGCCCGTCATAGCTTTTTATGTGGCCCTTTATTTAATTATAAGAATTAATTAATATTTTTAACAGCTTAACGGGTTTTATAAGTACATTCTGGCACAAGCAGCCCTTTAAGAGCATTTATGACCTTGATTTGACCCAAAACAAAAATGAGTCTGACACCCCTGCCCTATCCAATTACCTACATGACAGAATTGGAGACGGGACCCCTGAAAAGTCCGACCATGTTTGCATAAATGTGAAACCCTGCTCATACTGAAAAAAAAAAATTACAAATGCTATTTCTCTTATTTTCTAATTGCTATTTCTATTTAAATGTTCTGTTGCCAATATTAACCTAGATTCTGACCCGGTTAGGTACCCAACATAGCCAAGAAAATTGAAGCTTTTAAGAAGGACGTGGAGGCCAAGAAGAAGCCCCCAGAGTGAGCAAAGCTGGACTGTGCTTCAAGGAAGAAGAGACATATTCTGCAGAGATTATTTATCCACAAGGTTATGTTGGCTCAGGGGGTCTGTGCATTCACCACAGGATTATTTGACATGAGCAAAGCAGAAGCAGTTTCAGGAGCAGTATTCGTTTCCCTTCTCTGTAATAAATCCTTGTTCCCACTGGAGTTTTCCTCCTTGGGTAAATTGCCTAGAAACTTGATTTAACGAATAATGCAGCTAACTGGTGGGATCACCTTAAAGTCTGATTTGCTGGCACTGGTCGCCTGGGTTTTTGTGTATAATGAAGTGTGATGATAATGTTTAAAGTGCATTGAGATGTACAACATATTAATTAAACTACTTTCTGAATTTTTAGTAACGACTGCCAAACATTTTGCTACACCTTCACAAACATTGTTCTCAATCCTCAAGCCTACAATAAAGTTACAGAAAATGACATTGATACATTGTCTCATTCCTTTGAGCATCAACTCTTACACTAAAATGTTCTTTCAACAGATGGCGCTATAACCCTTTAATGTTTGGCAGATCTTATCTGTTTTGTTCCCTTTTGGGAACTTGGCCACCCAAACCCTTTGTACTCCAGACAGTCTGGTGCATTGTGGGATATGTAGTAGAGGTTCTCCACGGCTGAGGATGTCCACCTCCATCTTGTTGCATTTGGAAGATTTCTTTAGAGTTTTTGGACTCGTGGTGTTCTTGGCAGACTTGGAGCTGTGGGATCTCGGCTTCTTGGACTTGTTAGGCTTACAGAAAGAAAAGAAAAAGTAATTTTTCTTAATATATGATTGATAGGTAGGCTTTTTAAAATAATAACTGAATACTTTATCATAGCAGAAGATATTTTACATTTCTGGAAGAGACACATAAGATTCAGATGAATAAGAAAATAAGTTAAAAGTATAGAGGGAAAAAAAAACAATAATAATTCTTACCAGTGGTTGTCTTGACACAGTTCAGAGTGGCAACCAAAAACGGTGACACTCCGTTTGTTTATAGCCTGTTGTCCTGGAGACCGCGGACACGACTGAATGAAGCGACTGGCCTTTCTCACAGACCTCTACATTTCTTCACTGAATCCAAGAGAGCAAACCTCCCAACCCAACTTGCAGCGCCACTCTAACCTCATTACAAAGTCTTAACAACAGAAAATGCATCAACTGAAGTGAAAATTTAAGACAAAAAAACATACTGAAACCAGGTATTACTTTCAGTTTTATTTCCAGGGCACTGTGAAGTGGGGTTGTCATTTGAAAGATGACGGCGTTCTTTGGCAGAGTAGATCACGTCCTGTGTCTCTATAGCCCTTCCGCTCACATTGTTACAGTGTAGTTTTGACATCATTTCGACAGAAAAATACATTCAACATATTGGAAAATATGTGAACACCATGCAACAGCTCTTGGATCTCAATCAACCATGCATTTCAAATAAATACACATTTGCATGCAGTCGCTTCAGAATTAGAAAAAAAAAAATCCAATATGGACCCGAGAAAAAGCTCAAGTTGTGACACACACAACCCCATCGCCAACTACAATGACCACTTAAAAGGTTAATCTGACATCAAGTGCACGTGTGCTTTAGTGCATGTGCAGTAATAGTTTGGAATTGATACACAAAACGAGATATCAAAAATAAGACTTTGTCGTCTGCATAGAGCTGGAGATTCAACTACAGTCAATAGCAGAGCTCCACATGTTTTAGCCCTTCAGGCTAAACTGATCACGAGGAGCTCAGCCGGGGCCTTACTGGGTGGTTATGAGGTGGACGATCATGCGGATGATGCGGGAACCTCGGGGGCAGCTGCACAGGTCCATGCTCGGGTTCCTGATTTTGTCTTCCAGCAGCTGGTCCAGCTCCCAGCGCAGCTCCTTCACCAGCTCAGCCACCTGGATAACACACACACAGGTTGGTTGGTTGGTTGGTTGGTAGTCTCAACCCAACGAAAGAAGAATTTAGGATCAAGTTATTTATTTTATTTAATCCGTAATAGTTTGTCTGACCTGATGCGACGCTGCTGCGAACCGGATCCAGCCGTCGTCCAGAGAGATGACAAACTCCCCCTTGTGGAGCTCCACGTTGACCTGACCGCCTCCGAACAGCACCAGCGGGTAGACGGACACCATGCTACAGTCTCTGATGAAGACGCGGCTCGTCTTCACCTTCTCGTGGTAAACCAGGTAGGGGCTGCCATAATGGCGCACCTGAAAGTTGGAAGAATCGTGTTTTTGTTTTTTTTTGGCCTGAGCGGACCTCGGCGGTTCTGTGCAGCTCAAGCTTACCGTGTAGTTGACGGACGAGGGGTGGATGTGGACGCAGCCGTCGCTCTTGGTCATGAAGCGAAGCTCGTTGGCTTTCGGTTGCATCTTCATGGCACCCTTGCTGGTCATCTTGTAATTCCCCTGAGGAGCTCGGACCTGGATCGACCAAAAATATGGAGCTTCAGGTCATAAAAGAACTTTTTTAAACTATTTGGAACAGGAAACATCGAAGGACAATCACCTGGACCACGTTTGGATAGAGAGCAGCGCACAGCATTGCAGACATCAGCCGGATGTTTTCTGAGTTAAGGTTGGCCTGGGAAGCAAAATGTGACTGATTTTAAGAGGCGTTCTTCACATTTGAAGCAAAATGATGGATTCAGTGTGACTCACCTCAGGCCCAGTAGCCTCCAAAACACCATCCGCACCCTGTGAGGATAAGCGTTCAATAACCCTGGCCCTCAATCCCTCCTTAATGAAGCCGATGTCTGACAGCAGCTCCGCAAACTGCCTCTTCAGGCTGGCGATCTCCTGGACAGGGAGCAAAGTTTAAGATGTTTAAAGAGTTACTTCACAACATGATCCCAAACTTTTATCTAAGAAGTCTGTGATTTCTGACCTGTAAACTGCGCCAGGACAGGAAGTTCTCCCTACAGTAGCGGAAGCCGGCCTGGTTACCGCTCTTTGCAGCGCAGCACCACCCCTGCCAAGGAGGGAGAGGATCCGTTACACAATTTGTACTGTTCCAAAACTCACATTCCCAAATATTTCGGTCATATTCTTTTTTGCTGCATCATAAGACGTGGGATTGCTTTTTTACACGGAAGCAGCACATTTATCACACACATGGTGGGAAAGGTAATTAGACTGTGTAATGCCATTCATACCAGAAACAATGTAGAAAAATAAAATAACAGTCAGTACCTTGTATGCCTGTAATAAAGCCAGATGGTCACTGCTGGCCACTGCAAAGCCAAGTTTCTTCTCACTGGCTTCCTCTCTCTTATCCCATGGTGACACCTGGAAACGGCCCAAATGCACAAAGGCTTCAGGAATCAGGATGTTGGATTATTTTTTTTTTTCATATTAGAGATTAGATCCACGTAATTGTGATTCACATTGCAAAGAAAATCCGAGGCCTGCTTACAAACGGCGATTTAAAGGCCAGACTGGCTGCGATGGTGAGCGCCGGGTCGAGGCAGCGGAAGATGGCGCCGAAGAGCATGAGTTTCCCGATGCGCACGTCGACGGGCAGGCAGGCCAGGTGATAGCCCAGTGGCGTCAGCTTCTCATCCGGAGTCAGAGCTCCCAGGTCCTGGAGGCGCTGCCTGGCGGCGTCCTGGCTCCCCTCGGCCGGCGGCTCGATGAGCCGAGAGAAGACGGACTCCAGCTGCTGCTCGGCGAACAAGTCCAGGATCTTAATTCTGTCACGGAAAGAGCAGGAAATACGAGTTAGAATTTAAAAACTCCACTGTAACAAAAGAGCTAAGCCAGGAAGCAGACGGACGGACCGGAGGCAGAGCTGCTCCAGGGGAACTCTCTGGATCTCGGGCAGCTGCTGCTCGGCCAGCTGGTGGCGGAAGCAGTGGCTGGTGAAGAGGTGGAAGCAAACGCCCGAGGCCACTCGGCCCGCTCGACCTTTCCTCTGCAGCGCGTTGGCCCGGGACACCCACGAGTCCTCCAGGCTCTCCATGCTCTTGGAAGCATCGTACCTGAGAACGGGCAGAGCGACACGGACTCGTCCCAAAACCGTGTTTTTAAACAAGGATTCATCTGTTTAATCTAAACTAATCCCACCTCTTTTCCTTCATCTTTCCAGAGTCGATGACATAAACCACGTCGTCGATGGTTACCGAGGTCTCCGCGATGTTGGTGGAGATGATGATCTTGGTGACGCCCTCGGGGGGGCGGCTGAAGACTGCCTGCTGCTCCTCGTTGGACAGGGTGGAGTGGAGGGGGTAGACCACACATCTGGTGTGTGTGTGTGTGTGTGTGTGTGTGTGTGTGTGTGTGTGTGTGTGTGAGCGACAAACACAGAAATTGAACATCTTTTGCAAACTGAGAATCATGTAATTCAGTGAATTCACAAGATGTGCAAAAAGCCTTAGAATAAGTGAATCTTTTATTGCTGGAGCGAGCAGCAATAAACTGAGTACTACTCTAAATTCTTAACTTAAAAAAAAGAGAATGAGTTGTAAGTAAATTTTTCTGTTTATTTTAAGGGATTTTGGCCATTTTTCTTAAAGACAATAATTTCGCCCACTGACTAAACGTCCAAAAATTATTATTTTGCTGCACAAACAGCGGGATTTAACGTTGGTAGATGTTCTGTTCCTGTAAAACTCACTTTAAAAAAAAAAAAAAAAAATTGTAATAAAAGTCCCAAACCTGGTGGTGCGTCTGTTGTTGAATATTCTGTTGGATTGCAGCTGCTCATAAAGCATTTTAATCTCAGCGAGGCCTGGCATAAACACCAACACAGCACCTGCAATCAAACCAATAAAAGTAGTTTAAAATATTAAGAGTGTCACCTTTTTACGAAGAGCAGCACAAAGGCTCTGAGGAACTCTGACCAGGTGGGTAGTTGTGTTGTCCGTCCACTATCCACTCCAGCAGGCTCTCCACCAAGTCCATGTTGATCTTGTCCAGGTCCATGGCAGCAATAGTTTTAAGGACAGATTTCTTTGTGTCTACAAAAGTAAAGTGGATCATTAAAACCCTGACGGAACGTTGAAGCTGAAAAACTTCTTCTAAACTCACCTTTGTATCTAACGGTGAGCTCCTGCAGGCTGAGCTGCTGGTCTGGGATCGAGTCTTTGACAAAATCTTTCTTGCAGAAAGACATGAAGTTCCACACGTCGTCGCCCAAGTTGTCCACCGCGTCCCTCACACCTCCTCGGCCGCTTGCGGAAGACGAGTTCTGTTTTCCTGAGCGCATGAAGGGGCTGCCATCTTCTATGACGTAGCTGGAAACATAAATGGAACAAAGGATTGGGGGGCAGGGTCAGATGGAATAACGGATGGACAGATAGGACAAACAGACAAAGAAAGGACAGACAGAAATGAAAAAAAAACAAAACAACAAAGACAGAAAACAAGAAAAAAAAAAAAACGTGCAAGACAGACAGACAGAAAGTAAAAAGAGACAATGAATGAAAGAGAGAAAGAAAAACAACAGAAAAAAGGAGAAAGCAAAAGTCAGACAATGGAAAGAAAAACAGACAAAGAAACAAAGGAGCAAAAGACAGAAACCAAGAAAGGAAGACAAATGGAATAATGAGTAAAATGTAAAAATTCAAACATTTCATTTCATCCAGACCTGGAAAATCTCAAATCAAAAGCCAGGCTTTTCCAGACTACTTCTGAGCCCTGCCGCAATAAAACAATTATGAGTTTAGCCAGAAGAAAAGTGAAGATTATTACCCAGTTTTAGCAACGGCATCTTCAAGGAAAAACTGATCAACAGGGAATGTACGACCTGGAGAAGAGGAACGTTTAGATTAGATATATTAAAGTTCCACATTCAAGTTATGTACTGCGGACCAGAGTCCCTACCGGGTATATGGATAGTAGGACAGTCGTAGAAATACTCTGAGAAGAGGTTGGCATTGAGAGTGGCACTCATTAGAATAATCTTCAGGTCTTGTCTCTTTGTAATAAGGTCCTTAAGCACCAACAGCAGGAAGTCACTGTGTGGAAAAAAACAAAAAAACAAAAACAGAAGACATAAAGAAAACCTGAAGACTCTGCACAGGTTTTAACATTCGTCTGAGTTCAGTAAGCTGACCTCTCCTCTGTCCGCTCATGCACCTCATCCACAATAACGTGCGAGACTCCTCCGAGGTCTGCGTCGCCCTCCAGTCTTCTGAGCAGAACGCCTGTGGTGCAGTACAGCAGCCGGGTGGCCGACGTCTGGAAAAATGGAGGAAGGAAAGAGATTTATCTTCTCTGCAAGGTGGGAGGTATCCACATTTGGGTTTCCTCTACATGTAATCAGAGTTTGAAATGAGTTTAAACGTCATGAAATATTAAAATCCTGCACGCGCACTTACTAATGGAATATAAACCAGCATGTGTGCATACCCTGACGCTCTCCAGGCGGATCTGGTAGCCCACCGAGTTCCCCAGACTCTCTGCGCGCTCCTGTGCGACTCTCTGAGCCACAGAGATGGCAGAAATCCGCCGAGGCTGGGTGCAGATGATGTTGGCCACCTGTCCGGCGGGTCCGGCCAAAGAGGCGTCCAGGATGAACTGAGGAATCTGAGTGGTCTTACCACACCTGGAAAGAAAGAGACGTTTTACAAATCCACAGAGAACAGAAACACGACAGATGAAGAGCGGCGCCTTACCCGGTCATCCCGCTGATCACCAGAACCTGACAGCTGTCCAACTCATCCAGGATGTTCTCCTTCTCCTGCCAGGCCGGGAGGTTCCTTCTCTGCTCCAGCATAGACTTAAAGCGCCTGGAAGACTGAATGAAAGAGAAACAGAAGTCAAAAAGATAGAATTGTGAGAAAGAAAAATAAAAATCTGAATTCTGAGATTGGATTCAGGGATTAGAGTCCAAATTCTGAGATTCGGCCTTTTGACATTAAAGTCAGAAATCTGAGTTTAAAGTCAGAATTTGGAGAGAAAAAAAACAAAGGTCAAAATATGGAGAGAAACAATGTCAAAATTTGGAGAAAAAGCATTAGAATTTGAAAAAAAGAATTTGGAGAAAATAAAGGTCAGAATATTGACATTAAAGTCAGAATTCAGTTTTTATTAGAGGCCCTGATCATCTTCCATACCAAAGTACATAAATGACACCTTTCGTCAGTTATGGCAAAAGTTGTTTTGGCACCAAATAAAATCATCTCTTTCTTTCCAAATGATATCTTAGATTAAAAAAAAAAAAAAAATCACTTTTTGGCATAAAACGACTTAGGCCATTATTGTACGAAGGGGACGATGTAAAGTTCCTGATGTTTTCAGTCAGATCCACCTGTTTTCTCTGGAAGTCTCGACACAGCTTGCCGTTTTCTTGCAGGAGGTTCTCAGTTTTCTGACTGTGCTTGCTCTCCATCTTCTTCCTCAGGTTGACGTAGCTCTCGGCCTCCACTGGGATGGCTTCCACCTCCACCTCCTCCTCAGGCTCCTCAGCCTCTCCAGTCTCTTTTACTGAAAGGACGAACAGGCATCAAAAGCGAAACAACAAATGTCAGATGTCTGCGGACCTGGATGACTCACTTTCTGCGGGTTTCTGGGTTGCTGGTGGAGCGGCCCTCCTGCTGTTCGTGCTGCTGGTTCTGCTCTTTGCGACGCCGACAGGATTCGGTTGTGGTGCCACCACAGGAGGCGGCGTGCTGTACTTGTGATGCCCGACGGCCAGAAGCTCCTTCATACTGAGCTCGTCCTCGCAGAGGGTGATCAGGGTGTAAACGACGGGCTCGCCGCTCTTCGCCGCAGCTAGTGCTTCTCCAAACAGCTTCTCGGTGACACTGAGTCTCCCCGCGGCTGCCACCGACTCGTCGTTAGTGCTGAAGGCGACTATCGGCGCCTGGTGAGGGTAACGGTTTCCCTTCGGGAATCGGACCTCCAGCTCGTACTCAGGAGGAGAGTAGCTGGTGAAGCCGGGCTGGCTCGGCCCTTTTGGGTCCGAGGAACCCGCCCCAGACTTCTCTCTACCCGGAAGCTCGTGTCTGAACCGGCATTTGTCGCCGAAGCGGCAGCCGCGGTCTTTGAGGTAGAATTTACAAACGTTGCGGCTGTTTTTGCCCGCGGCGTCGCCTCCGTTTCTGGCCGGTTTGTCAGAGAGGAAGGGGACGTCCAGAGACACCGTCCACACGGCGTTGGCGATGCGCTCGTTGAAACGGTCGCCATAAATGGCAGCCAACGCAAGGGCTTCCTCCTGACGCTGGCTCAGGCATTCGTCCATCGGCACCCCCTGGAGGCCATCGGGGGAAACCGCTTTCTGTCCGTAGCGTTCGCTGAAGACCTGGAGGAGGAGATGCTCTAAAGTCGACCCGAATTCTCCTCCGCCACACTCCAGAGCCTGTTTGCTTCTCTCCCTGTCGAAGCCGTACCTTCAGAAGGGAACGCAAAAATGTTATAAGAAAATACATTGAAAATAATAAAATAAATAAAACTGGTTTAGAGCAGCAAGTGTTACATGAGCTTTAGATAAAAATCCAATAAAGGAAATTAGTTGTAACTTTAAAAAAACAACGCCATATTATTTTGATTATGTTTAAAATGAACAACATAGAACTTTGGATAAATAAGAATGGATCTGTTTTCATTTTTGGGATGTTGATATTCAAAAATAAAACGTCCAACCTGAGAAAAACAGATCTACACCATGTTACTGGGACCTTCGATGTAATTCTGTTGTGAAAATTCAACAAATTATTCAATGAAAAACTGAAGACCTGCTTAAACCTGGATCTGTTATTATATTTATAATTCAAGATGTAAGTAGAAGGAAGGAAAAGGGGATGAAAGAAAGGTAGGAAGAAAGAAAGACAAAGAAACACTCATGATAATATCAGAAATGAAGTTTAGAAAATCAAATAATTAGTAAAAATACTTTGGTTAAGGTCCAAACTCTCCCAGAGTTTTAATAGAAACTGATTAATTTCAGGAGCAGCTCAGGTTTCAGGTTTCAACCCAGTTTGACCTTCCAACATAAACTTTATGATGTGGTCACCTGCAGAGCTTCCCAACAGCAAATAAGGAGATAACAGGTTCAGGTGTGGGCCGCTCCTTCTCTTCCTCCTCCTCCTCTTCCTCCTCTGGGTAATGAGCAGGGCTCTCATCTCGCTCCACAGGCTCATCGTTAGTGACCCAAAACTGACCTTCCTCACGGGGATCCAACTCATCATATTCCTCCTCCTCTTCTTCTGAATAATCAGAGCCAGACTCCCTGTTGCAAACAGAGTCGTATGTTTGTCCCCAATAACTAATAAAATAACAATAATAATAACAGAAGCGTAGACTCACTCATAAGGCTCGTCAAAATCCTGCGTCTGCAGCTCCCGCAGCAACTCCTTGAGCTGTTCTTGGTTCTCATTGGTCATGAAGATCCTCTGCAAGGGCATGCTGCTCGCCTCAGGCCTGCTGCTGTCGACTGCTTTCAGCGGGACCCTGGTGCTCAGTAGGGACCTGGGGAGGGGCTTCCTGTCGCCCTTCGAGTCCCTTTGGCGATCGTTAAATCCCCGTCCACGTCCCGCATCTCTCCCCCTTCCACGCCCGCCACCACCGCCGCCGCCGCCACCACCTCCTCCTCGTCCTTTTCCAGGTCTGAAGAGACAGACGTTCAGGGAAGGCAAAGGCGATAAAGTGGTAAGTGATGCCGTGAATACCTGCTGGAGCGAGAGGGTCCAAAATCGAGGCTGAAATCGTCATCGTCATCATCCCAGCGACCGGCTACTCCTCCCTTCCGGCTTCCACCTCCGCCACCTCCGCCTCCTCTGGGCTTGTTAAACCTCCCTCCTCCTCTGTTTGGCTTCCCTCCTCTCCTCCTGGCGTTCATCTTTCTGCGCCGACACAACACAATCAGTGCAAAAAACTAAATAAAAACATGCAGGATTTCTCCAAATGAACTCCCTTAAACTTCAAAGTAAGCAAACCTTCAGTCAGTGTTCCTTCATGGCTGCGAACCATCTGTGAACGGAGACAGAAAAAGAGCAGACTGGATGTGTGTGTTTTCAGCTTTAAGAGCAAGAAAAAAAAAAGAAGAAAAAAAAAAAAAGAAAGGCAGCCTGGAATCCTGGAAACAGCAGCGGAGACGGCTGACAGACGCAGAGCAAGGCGGTTACTGTACGGGCACGACGGAGCGGACAGTGGCTTATAGCTGAGGGGGGATTTTCAATTCAAGTGCAAAGCAATGAGATGGTGGCTGACACACAACGCTGTTGGCTGCAATTATGCAATCAAACAGCGGAGTAACAACCCCAGCAGGGCCGTGCAGTCCTGAGGCGATGCGGCTGCTCAGACGTATTATTAGCAAAAAGAGCCATCAGGGCTCAATCATGGGGAAGGTTAGAAATACTTCAGAGAGTTAAGAAAAGTCAGATGGTGGGGGGGGGGGAGTTGCTTGTCATTTTAACGCATAAAGTTTGTACTATTTTTTTATTTAGGTTTTTTACGCACACAAAAAAAACAACAACCTGATTTTATCATACACACCAAGTTTTAATTCCACCTTGCAATCAGGTTGAGTTGTACACAACATTATCTACACTTTTTTCTTTTAATCAATTCGATTATCAAACTTTATCTAAAAAACAGTCTTGTCAAATTTGAATTGTTTGACAGCTCCACCCTGGCTTTTATAATAATAATAATAATAATAATAATAATAATAATAATAATACATTTTATTTGTGCAGAGCTTTTCTAAACACTAAGACACTTTACAGGAAACAAGTAAAATTACGAACAGAACACCAAGTACATCAAACAAAATCATAACAATAGAACACTTAAATAAATAGCACATTAATAAGCATAAAACAGGACAATAATCATACATTAAAAGCTGTTTGGAAACTGTGTTTTGAGATGTGATTTTAATTTTTATAGATGATTAGATTGAGTACAGAAATGCTGCAAAGTAAAGATCAAACTAACATCATCAAGACTGAATTTGCTACGGTCACACTTCAGCATTATTAGGAAAAGGTATTAAATGCAAGGATACTGAGGTATTAATAATAATAAATTGATCTTTCCTTTTCTTATTGTTGCACATACCATATATAATTATTTTATTATTACTCCTGCTGCTTCAGGGTTGCCATTTTAGAAATATTAACCATTTCTTAACCTGTCTTTCCTCATGGACACACAGTTACTCCAATATTAAACTACAGCTAAATATAATCTCTGGCTTAGCTCTTTTGTCTTCAAACTGTTTTGTGTTTTTTTTTTTATATGTTTAAAAACATTTTTTTTTTTTATCTTAAGTGGTCCTAATCAAAACCTTTACTGTTAAGATTGTGGTTTTTTTATTTGATTTTTTTTTTTTTATTTGATTTATTTTTAAAGCAGGCTCAGTCTAATCTTTTACAGTTCCTATTATTAGGTTCTTTTTTTTTTTTTTTTTTTTTACATGTAGCTGAATAAGACAAAATATTTATATGATCTGTAAATTGTCTTTCTATACTGAATATACTATATTTCAGGGGTAAATGTGATTTTAAAATGTGTTAAAGCAATCATAAGCACTGAGTGTTCTTAAGGAGACATCTAGTCCAGTTTACAACCACTAACCTCAGGCTACTGATGTTCATGGTGGTGGTCAATTAATTTGAACCCATTATTAATTTAAAACTACAAGCGTTCAAATTTGAGAATACATTCAGCTTTTTCATGACTAACCCCAATTAAATCATATTTACTGAGTGGGAATTTGTTTGAGGGCTTAAGGAAATATTCTACGATGTAATCAAAATTAATTTAATGTAAGGGAACTTGATTATATGACTTCAATAAGTATTATCTGCCAGCAAGAGGTCGCCTAGAGTTATTTAAGTGGGATCAGAAGACAAAATGTTTCGTGTGTCGTACAAGTTAACATGTAAAAAACAAAGACCATCATACGCATCAACTGAAAAACTATGTAGAAAAAAAAAAAAGTTTAAATGAAAACAGTACACAAATTAAAGATGATATGATAATTGAGCCTTTTATACTACTATGAAATTAATAGTTCATCAAAATACGTAGCTACTATGAGAAATAAACTGTACAAGGTCTCGGTTTGTTTAAGAATGCGAAATTAGCCTACCCGGAGCCCAACCATATTGTTAGCTAACAAGCTAACAGCTAGCACGCTCTTAAGTTCCACTGTAGCATGCTAGGCTATGTGTTAAAGATTTCCTCACAACCCAGACTCTCATGTTTCACGGTTTAGGGCTAACCTAAACGACTGAAACGTATCATAACCGATAAAGCCGACGATACACGCCTTTCAGAAAAGAACTTTTAAAATGTGAACATACCTGAAACAGCAGCTCCAACACCCTCCGCCCCCCGGCACAGCACATTCTCTTTCATTGGCCGAAGTTCGGAGTTCATACTTTCTTTTCCGGTTCTTGTGTTGCATAACCTTAGTTTTTAAACCACTCTTAAGTTACCCATAACATTTGGCATTACACAAGCATAGCAGTAATGTCAATTTTTATGAAACAATATCTTTAAAAAATATATAAATTTTTCAACTAGGTGAGAGGAAGTAGTGGGCGGGATTTAAAGTCATGTCCCGCCCCCTAACTGCTGTGATTGGTCCTTGATTCTCCAGTCTTCCGCTGCTGCTAGACCACATATTAAGTTAAAGACAAAAAAAAAAGCAAGCAAACATAAGAGACATACTAATAAAAACTTCCTTTCATTCAGCTAGCATTAGAAACTTTTCTAAATTTCCTTTTTTGAATGTTGCATGGACACATAAAGCTTACCATACCAATCACTGCAAATAAAAAGCTGCATGTACAGTAATACAGAGGTAAAGCTTTTAGTTGTATTTCTCTCTACAGAGAAAAATGTTGTCTGGCTGCCTTTTCTGTTAATTTTATCGCTAAATGTATAAAAAGTCACAGAACAGGCAAACTGCAAATAATATAAATTGAAAACATTTCTCATTCTTGTATCCACTATGTAATAAATAACCCATGAAAAAACCCAAGTGATTCTATCTTCTGTCAGGTAAATAATACCATCAGCTATGTGTCCCCAGGTAATGGTACTTAAATTTTTTAATAATATTTATAATACATAATATTTGAATAAGAAAACCTTTAACTGAAACTTAATTTTATTCATGTTTGGCCATTCCTAACAGTATCAAAATAAATTTTGAATAAAGCTATTAAAATTTAATCATGTCCAAGGCAACCAGATTCATTGAACTATTTTGATACATTATGGTACATTTATCAAAACTTTTTTTGTAAGGTTTTTAAATGTAGATGTAGTTCTTCCCGCTCTCCAGACGATGGCGGTGTTCGCCTCAGCCCGTTTTTGTTTTTTAACAAGCCACGCCCCTTCGATGTACAACCTTTTCCGCAAACAGTGGTAGCTGAACCGCGTTAGGGACCACACTGTTACCATGGCAACACCTACCTGCAGTTAGCTACCGGACCTCATTCTTTATGAAAACGTGTGAAAATTTAGACTAATTACACCAATTTGGGCAAAGCTAAGACTGATTCTTCATTCTCCACGACTCTGGGTTCAATTTTCCGACTTTACACATCTTTTTTTTTTTTTTCCATTCACAGTGAAACAGCATCTGTTGTGGACTCCGACAGCCATCTGCCAACTGAGGGAAGCTGTCATAGCATGACTGGTGAGGTGCAAATACTATCACACAGAGAAAAACCCCCCAAGTGATTCTATCTTCTGTCAGACAGCAAAAAGGGACATAGTTTGAATATGCAAATATCCACATTTAGACCAATTTTACTTAAGTGTTAAATGTACTTGGATGTGTTTATCTGCAGACACTGCAATCAAGGTTTCCCTCATTTTTCCAAATGGGGACAAGTACGGTGAGTAGGGACGTAAACCCAACCAACACTTCAATATTCGGACCTTTTTCCACAGTTTATGTAATTTCCTGTACAGGTTTAATGAAGTTTTACTTAAGTTAAAAAAGAAATCTACAAAGGTTGCCCAACTGATTTCACCAATGTGGAGCACATTTAGTCAAACCCAGTGGGTCTCACAGAGGTTGTGAGTTGGAAACATTTGTTTCGCTAAATGTTTTTAATCACACAAAGATAACATGAGTAGTTATAAAAGATAATTCAAATGATGACAAACACTTAGAGTAAAATAGAGTAAATAAATATTAAAGTAATCAGGAGTATTGCCAGTTCCATAAGCTGTTTGTTCATGTCACAGAGGGCGAGTGTCGCAAGTCTGAATCTGGAGAGCTGGTGAGAAGTGGCACAGGAAAACACACTTCAGCCAGCGGCATCATATACACGGGAGAGTGGCAAGAGGACAAAGTATGCGTTATACATCTCTCTGTCCTATTTTTAAACGTCTGTTTATTTATGATGCATGTCTTTCCTCTCCAGATGCTGGGCAAAGGGACCCTGCAGTTTCCCTCTGGGGCCATGTATGAAGGAGAGTTCAAAGACAACGCCTACAACGGCTCTGGGACGTACACATTTCCGGACGGCTCTATGTATAAGGGCCAATTTTACAATGACAGGTAGGCACCAGAGTAGCCTCAGGCATTTCAAATGTCACAAAGTACAGTTCTGAGTATCTGAACTGGTGTTTTATAGGCTGGAAGGAGAGGGTACCTTTACTGACACACAAGGCCTGAGGTGGACCGGAGACTTCCACGGTGAAGCAGCGCTTGGTCTCAAACTGCTGCACAACCTCTAGACAAAAAAAAACAGACTGAAGAATCATTGTACTAAAGCTAAAATGCATCAGAAAACACTAACCCTGAAAGTTGATTAAATGTTCAAATGTAAATATCTCTATGTATTCAGTAAAACAATTAGATATTGGAAATCTTGAGGAAGCAGAGTCAACAGGTATAGTTTAATCTAACATATCCTTTATTTAAATTCTTGTTCTCTTCCTCTAAACAACATAGCATAAAAAGTCTGTCTCCGATTGGCTGATCAGGACCTGTTGACGACTCCTTCCCATAGAAGCTCCCAGCTCTTGAAGCTGAGTTTGGAAATGTAAGCCTCTTTCAGAGACCAGTTGCAGGGAGGATTAAAGCACCTTTGAAATGACAGATGTGGCAAGGGGCGCTTATTTGCTTCATGGGTTTAGAAATGACGTAGTGAAGGATTTAATGTGTAAACAAGTCATAATTTTTAATGAGCAGAGTAAGAAGCCAAGATATACAATATCAGTTTCAAATTTATTTTGCATTGTTTTGACTTTGGAGCTGTATTGTTTCAGATTGATTAACATTTTGGATTATTTCCTTGCAAGGATGAAGAAATTTGTAGAAATGATGCAGAGTTTATAATGAATTTTGTTTTTAAAACACAAAGGCTTTGAAAACACTCAAGGGGACAGAATTTAAAACCCTTGGAAGTCAGCGTGCACCTCACTATGAATATATTCTCACTTTCATGTGTAAAAGAAGCTTGTGTGATGAGTTCGCCAAACTGGCTCTCGCCCGGGGAGCCACATTTTTCTAAATCCGGCCCTGCTCCTGACACGCACCGCTTGAACGTTTTAAACTGCCGCCATGAGGCAAAGACTGCCACAACAAGCAGAACTACTAATCTGCTGCATGGTTTCCTGCCTCAAGACGTTAAAACGCTGAACTGCATTACGTTTTGTTTTTTTTTTGTCATTCTGTGTATTTTTTTTTTTTATCTACTTTATTTTTCACTCTGATCTGTCTGAAATCCCACAGAAATTCTTTCTCGATTTGTTATATACTAAAATTACATAATGAAATGCCAGTTAATTAATTTGATTAAGCCAAAGAGCACGGATCCATGAGCAGAATATCTGCAGTTCAGTGGGCAGATATCTGAAATTAGTGTGTCACGTCTGTAGCTTAGAGTCACTATCTGTGCTTCAACACAGCAAGTGCCTGCCTGCGTCAGCTTCATTTAACACATTACATTATCGGACGGGCTCCGCTTTGGGCGCGTCGGCTGTCTGTAACTACTTTACTTCCAACTCTTACTCCAGGAATATTAATGGAAAGTGGATGAAGTCAGTACTCTATTCTCTTATTTACTCCCGAATCCCGGCTGGATGCGTTTCACCTGACCTCCTGCATGCAAGAATACACTTGGCTTAATGCACAAAGTATCCTTAAAAATCAGATCAGAAGCAAGTCACGTTTTTAGACAGGGTTTAATAGGTAACTCTGATATTGTCATTTATCACTCTGTTGTATAATGCCTCTGTGGATCTGTAATTGCACATACCCCTGAATAAATTCAGTAAAGAGAAGTAACTTCATCCAGAATATACAGATAAAAACACACATATAGATACTGTACTGACTTCCACAGAATCCTACACACCTCATGTAAAACACTGTACAAGATACAAGACACAGCTATTACTTTTTCATTGTACAGTTAAAAGGTAGAAAATAAAACAACTGTATTGCAAACCTCCAGTAGTGATTTCAATGCAAAAGTGTCAACATAATTAACAAATAGGACATGGCACTCAAATTTGGCACAATATATATAGATATCTATATATAAATAGATATCTATATATATAAAGAAATTAAATGCAGCTGACAAATACAACTTCACAACTGTGTACACCTTCTGGAGTTAAAGTTTATTGTACTGAACTATGAGAGTGAAGGTGTGTACTTTTCCCCATGTGAGCTAGACAACGGTGAGGAAGATTTTAAAACTCTTGCTATATGTTATCTCCATAAACCTGAGAATATATATAAACTATTTTTAAACTATTTTCTTTGTGGAAAAAAATTGTGACTTTAACAGGAAAACAGAACAATGACAATAGAGCTAGAAATACAGTTTTTTTTTTTTCATAATTTCTGAAGAAAGATTCTTTTTAAAGGTTGTAAGCTGTTAACATCTTACCTGCAGTTGCTAACGTTCTTGACGTCGTCATTCAGGATAAATCAAACCGACTTATTTAGAGTTATATTAATGTAGACACCAAAGGTATTTTCCACTGCACGTAAGATATTGATAGCTTATTAACTTTGAACCCAACTCCGCTTCGGAAATCCTGAAGTATCCCCTTAATGTCTGAATACAGGTGCAGAGAAAATGTTGGTCATGCATAATTTGTACACAAAGGCAAACAGCCGAGCGTCAAGATGAGCATCCTACTGTATACGAAGACAGGGAGGAACTTGTCCCACAGAGCGAGTTCACTACAAACCAAAAAATGACATCGAAACAACCCACTGTGCTTGTCCGTGTGCGTAACAACAGCGTTCTGGATTTGGTGCCCTGCTTGGGTACTCCAAAGTGAAGGAAAAATTGCAAAAAAACAAACAGCACCAATTATTGTAGCAATCAAATACCACCATCGGTGTGCTGTAGTTGGAAAGATAAACATGGTGTCGATGAGAGTCGCTACAGATTTCCAGCTGTTCTGTATAAGTGCTAATTGCTGAGATTTGAGAAACCCAGATGGTTCAGCAGAAAGGCTCAGGGAAGCAACTCCACAAGCAGGAGAATGTAGTGAGTGTTGAAGTTGCTTATTTAATCTGCAGACTTTCTCAGTTGTAACTACTTTATGACACACCAAAAATGTCCCTCAACAACATAGAGAAGCCACAGTTTAGTCAATGCTCATCCTACTGTACATAATATCAGTAAGTGGCTGGCTTTATTACTACATAATTCTGTGCCCATCTTACAAGCATGACGAGTTAAATGTGCTTTTTATACAGGAAAGGTCTGAATTTCATCTCCCTGAACTTTCCTGCGGAACCATCCAGAACTCTAGTGCTGACAGGTTTTGATATGTATAACAGATGGACGACATCTGTGTCTGCAAGTTTAACTCCAAACTCAAAATGACAGTAAATCTCCCCGTCAGTTCTGATGTTTAATATTGAGCATTCAGCATATAGCTTTTTTTTTTTTTTTTAAAGATTGTTGTTTGACATTCCTTTAACTATATATGCTTTGCTTTCCTTTCATAAACAACATCCATGAATAAACTAATACACCTACAGCTGGTTTTGCTTCCGTATTTTCCCGTAGCTCCCAGAGCCGTATTTCTTTTTATATTTATCATTCTTCTTGTAATTTTTTTTTTTTTTTTTTTAGAAAATCCATAAAACAATGTTTGAGTTTCTGCTTACAATCTAAAACCTAATACCTCCAACTAATTTGTTTGGAAATAATAATAATAAAAAATTGTTTTTAACTTGTATATTTTTTTTAAATTATCATAAAATGTTTCCCATAAAGTGTTACAAATAAATAAAACATAACGAAGGAATCAGAAGAGCACCGACTTACTAAAGAAGAGGGACTGGCGTTCTTTTGGGGGGGCAGTAGAGCTGGCCGAAACAGTGTCGTGCTACAACAATCTGAAAGGTTTTTGAGCTGCTACTTTCATTCTTATGTGCTTACGTGTTCACAGTAGTCTTAGGCACGTGTTATTGTAGAAAATCTATATGTGCGGCATCAAATCGACCTGATCTTACCTGCGTTTCTCCTTCCTCCTGAGATCTGAAATAAAAACAACACTTTTAATCGACCTCTGCAGTGCTACGTCTCCCTGTCGCCTCCGCCTCCGCCCGGCCTCGGTCGTTACGGGTTCTGCAGCAGCCCCTCCCACTGGATGGGCTGAGAGAACACCTCTCGCTCCAGCCACATCTCGTAGCTGTAGTGGAAGTCCTCCGGCAGCTCCACGCGCTGGCCCAGCACGCTCTGCAGGCAGTTGTCCACGGGCGCGAAGTCGCCGTTTTTGTTCTTGTCGTAGCGCCGGCTGTTGAACTTCTCGATGCTCTCCCGCAGGGCGCACTCCTCCGCCTGGAAGTCCCAGGGTCGGGCATCGATGTCTGGTGACAGAGAGCAGCAGAAGAACTTATATTAGCACGTGTCGATTGAAATCAATTCCACTTTTTCAGATAGAACATTTGTGCCCACATTTGCTCGTCTCCAACTAATCTGTCCTCTTCCTATCAATCCGTGCTTCTCTGATGGTGACAAATCACTCTCCTATGAGGAATAGAGACCCTGAGAAGTCTCCCCCATCTATGTTGCTATGGCAACACCACCCAGATTATTGCAAGAGACTGGTGCAGGATTATGTTTCAGAGCGCACAGTAATACCATAACTAAATGTGCGTAGTGAGGAGGGAAACGCTGTTAAAAAAATGGACAAATAGTTTCTGTTTTTGCCTTTTTTAATTACACTAACGTGTTACAAATCAAGCATATTTTAATAGTGGAAAAGACCTTTGTTTTTGTTTTTGAACCATTCGGAGTTGCGTTGCTTTTTGAGAGCTTTTGGACCTCAAACCTCAAAATATTAGCCGTTAGAAACGCATGTTTACCGTTTCCGTAGGCCCAGTCGTCATTGAGCCTGTGGCGGACTTTCTGGTAGATGGCCGACATGGTCTTCATGTTGCTCTTCCTCCACTGGCGGCCCAGGTACTTGGTCTGAATCTTGAGCAGCTTGAGAACGTAGAGCTGCATCATGGCCTGCTTGACCTTCAGGGCTCTCTTCAGGATGGGGGCCGACTTAAAAACAACCAACATCTGAAAAGGAGGAAGACATTTACAAAACTAAACAAAAACAAAAAAAAAAACGAAGAAAGGAGTATTTTGTGTTTTGAATTTGAGTATAAAAACTGCTTCTTGAGGAAAGGCTTGTTCTCAAAACACTTGTTTGGCACATATATATATATATATAGATATATATATATATATCTATATATATATATATATTTTTTTTTTTTTTAGCTATTTACACATGGCTATGACTGAAAATTGAAGTAAGCAGCTATTTTCTTGTAGCGATTTCCTGTCCTGTCTTGGGTCATGATCTCTCGTGTTTCTTATTATGAACAGTGGCATTTAAACTTTTGTTGTAAAAATCTAAACACTGAAATAAAAATTTGATCGCAGCTTTGAAGTATAAGGCCTCTGGGTTAAATCCCGGGTCTGCCACCTTTACAATCTAAAGAGCCATTTTTGCTCTCAGTCTAGCTAAATAAAACTTGATTAGAGCCGTAAATGTTACATTACAGTAAAACAGACAAGTACAATATTTTTTTAAATTTCTACTACAGAAATTATTTCAAATGACCCACAGTAATGTTTCTGTTTCTAAGTTTAAAAATACAAAGAGCATAAAACTTTAGGAAATAGAAAAGCTCGTATTTTCCAATATAATGAATATAAAAGCTGTAAACAAATATTACAAGAACTCTCAGAAGGTGATAAAAAGCCCCAATTATTGCTCAAATTAATCAATGCAAAATTACACTGCTGCACTTAAAGATACATAAACATTGCGGCTTTCCATACATTTTCAACAGGGGTGCTAATGGCTTATCAAGACATATTACACACACACACCATGGTTCTGGAGTGTTTCCACTTGGTCAGCTTGTTGAGGATCCTCAGCAGGTTGATACAGGAGAAAAGGTTCCTCCAGCAGAACTGGTTGTTGTCTCCTGCTTCCTAAAAAACAAAAACAAACGACACCTCAGCCAAGTCAGAGCGACGCACAGATGCTAGCTGATCTTCATCTGGCGCTTTCCGTCACTCACCAAGCTCTCGGCCGTGAGCTCAGGCATCTCATGGACCACGCAGTGGGGAAAGTCCAGCACGCAAATGCTGCGACATATCGCATGTTGTCACGTGTGTAACGAAACATTCTGCAGCGTTTTTAATTCAGCACATGAGCTAACGTTTCCTACCTGTTTTTGGCACTGATGTAGGACATGATGTTCTGGTTGAAGAACTTGAGGATGAGCGGGATGCAGTTGGCGAACACCAAATGCTGGGAGACTATTTCGAACTGCAGGAAAAGGAAATGCTCAAAGATCGAAAATAATCCCGTCAAGGTGAAGAGTCGCAGGATTTTATTCCCATGCAGCAGAGGTACAAATCCTTCACATTACTGGAAAAGCTTTAGAAAGATTACACACAGCGTCAGTTCAGCAGCGGACTATCAGGATTTAAAGGTCAAGTGATTAAATATGAGTTTAACTTCCATTTTTTATATCTATCCTGAATTGTTTGGTTGTCAAATAATGTAAAATATATAGTGCCTTTGCAAACACAAACCTCTGTGTATTTTATTTGGCTTTAATGTGGAAAGTAACGCATAATTGTGAAGTGGAAGGAAAAGCAGGGCCCTATTAAATCTTTAGTTTATCCGCAAATTCCACTTTTCCCCCTTTTTTTTTGTGAATTCAATTCTTATCATATTTATTAACCACAAGATCATATAATTTTGCTGTGGATGAAAAACAAAATTAGCAAAACAATAGCTAGAGATCAAGACTCACTGTTATTCTGGATCACAAATATAACAAAAATTCACTGGTTCAACAGAACATATGCTTGCATTTCTCCATCATTTTTTAAAATAAGAATTCAAAAATTAAGAGCAAAACTAAGAATCTAGTTTTTAACATAAAAGAAAGTCTCCTTTTTAAAAATGCTTTAGCGTTTAAGTGAACATCCAAATACTTGTCACATAAAAACATGCAAAAAGCAAAAGCTTGTGCACACTCCCATAATGATCAAGACATTAGTTCATTTTTATTTCTTCCTCCTGTCTTTGAAGTAATAACTGTGGTTGTTTAGATCTCAGATAATTCTGTGAAATGTTATTGTGGATTCCATTTTGCTTATTACATTCCACACAGAGATCATGGGGCCCTAATATTTGCAAATTCTCAGTATTACTTTAGTGCATGCAGTTCCTCTTTGTGGAGGAGAGGGAGCCAGCATCTTAACTCTACGCAGCAGCAAACTGAAGGAGATTACAAAAACGTTTCCTCATCTGCATCGGTGCATCCCTCCAGAGCGGAACGGAGTGATGATGTCTGTGGGGCTGGGAGTTGTGGGTGTGGGGTCAAAGGTCGGGGGAACACCTGCGCTGATGGCTGGTACCTGGTAGATGTGGTTCAGCTTTAAGTGCTTGAGCAGCAGCAGCAGCAGGGCGGAGATGGCCTTGACGATGATTTCTTTGTGACGGTTCACGTCAATCCCCAGCTTCATGCTCTGAAGGACGGTGATGCTGCAGGACAAACACACACACGCACACACACACACACGCACACACACACATTAACTGTAATCCATCACACAAATATGTCTAGAAAAGACACGACCAGGCCCTTCCTCTATCGGAATCAAGGAATAACTTAGACAAACGTGTGACATCGGGTGGGAAATGTTTCTTTTTTCCACTGGCTGCGTCAGAGACATCCAACAACATATAAATAATACAAAGCGGTTTATGTTCAACAGCGCCTCCTTTGGACAAAAATACAAACTGACAACAACTGCAACTTTCTGTTTCTATGGTTAGACAAACTGTGATGAAAGTAGACAAATTCTGTGTAGTAAAAGTCACCTGATCAATAAGTCACTACTACCTAATGACTAACTTAAATATTTGTATTTGTAGACTTTATTTGCCATCTTATTGTCTTATTTCCCTCCTTTTGTCATTACTTTTTCCTGTCTGGCCTTCCTTCCTTCCTCAGCTCCCTTTCCTCTTGCTTGCAGTCCCTGGTTTGGGTGGACTTCATATTTAAAAGCCAACCCAGTATGAAAAAATGCGCCATAAATTCATGAGAAACTTTGGTATTTATGATGCTAAAATAAATGCAAACAACAACAAAAAAAACTCTGTGTAGGAAGTGTGCACTTACGGCATCTCCTCGGGCAGCACATCAGCCAGGATGTTGATTGAGTCGGTTTTGGCTTTGGAGGTTGGAGCTGCTGCCAGCAGGAGCTTCAGGAGAGCGATCTGACGAGAATACGAAAACGGGCAACTTTACATTATCCATTAACAGGTTACTTAATACATTTGTGTCGGTAAAACCTGGAAAGACGTTTCCAGGTTTTATCAAACGAAGCTCAAAGTGCGTCTGTCTCATATAGACCAGCTTGTGAAGTTGAATATTTGTTCACCACTGTCTGCCTGGATACATCTTTCTTTAAGTTTTGGTTAGGATTAGTGTGTGCAGTCTTCCCAAATGAATTTAAAGTGAATAGAAATAAAGGTTTTCATGAACATTTTGAGCTTTACTGGTTTACAAACAACAAAAACAATGCTTTTATTTTGAAAGAAACCGTGCTAGTTTTGTAACAATTCCCAAACAGGGCTCCAATGATTACTAAAAATAGGCAACAAGTAATAGGGGAGGACTAAACAGATGACAGTAAAGTCACTTATTTCAAGTAGTCCGTAGAATGGGGTTTGTATCGACTTTATTCAAGAATTAAAACTTAAAACTTGAATAAAAAAGAAGCTGTATCTGACTTTCAGTTTTCCCCCAGATTATAGCATCACCTATTGGTCATATTACGCCATTACGCCTTCAGTCTGATTTATAAGGCTGAAATGCTTCGGCTATGTTTGAAAAAAGTGCTCAGGTTTCCTGCACAGAGGGGGTACGAGTAATGAGAAGTTAATAAAGAGCCACTCACCACGTACTGCGAGAGATTAGGAAGCATTCCCACGTATAAGATCTCAGCAGGAGTTTCCTCCACCTCCTCCTCGCCCTGTCAGCACAACACACACATCCAACAAGCACTTACTGTGTTGAGTCTCTAACAGAGCTGCCTTTAATTAGAGTTTTAATTTGAGCTTAAACCAAATATATCGATGAATGAAGAGAAATTGAAACAGCAGCTCACCAGACTGAGCGGACACTGCAGGAGCTCCTCTTCTCTCTTGATCTGGATCTCAGACACCGACACATACTTGTGCTAGAGAAGAGAAGAAAAAGGCAGCTGCTGTAACGGTTCTAAATAACCGTTCTGTTATTTAGACTCTGAAAAAGTTTGGTGTCTTTTTAGTTCTTGCTTTTGTGGATCGTCCAACTTCTTTTGACAAAGGCAAAAATAACCAGAGGAACTTCAAAAAACACAAATTGAATAGAAAAGCCTTTGAAAGCCAAGATGACACTTTGTGGAAAAGTAATTAATCTAAATAGAACCTGTCTGACAACGTGAAGAAGGGTAGCAAATTTCAAATGACAAAACATGAGGCAATGTTCTTCAGCTAACGATTATTTTAGTAATCGATTATCGTAACGATTAATCGGATAAAAAATATGCATATTCTCCAGATTTCTCATTAAAACCACTTAAGCCATTTTATGCAACAGAAATAAATTAAAAGATGCAAACAAACAAACAATTTTTTGGATAAGAAAATAAGAACATAAGAAAATCAACATAAGAAAATGAACATTTTGCTGCCTAAAATGTAACAACGTACTCTGTTTGTTTAATGAATTTGAACCAGGTGAAGCTAAAACTATGCAGCTTGTAGCATTTTAGTGAAAACATATTTACAGACAAATATGTTTTTAACATGAAAGGCAAAATGTAAATATATTTTGTACAATTTTGGTTTAATTACTGCTCAAAGTAAGCTTTATTTTTCCAGTTAACGATTAATCAATTACTTAGTTGATGACTGTTTCGATTAATCGATTAATCACAATTAATCCGATTAATTGTTTCAGCCCTGCCACGACTCAACACATGGGAAACACAGTCATTAAAATGTATTAGTCTGGAAAGGATTACAAAGTCATTTCTCAGGTAATTGGACTCCAGTAAACCAAAGTGAGAGTCAAACAGTTATTAAGTTTGATGTTCCAGAAGTTTGATGACCTGAAAACTGCATGAAAAAAAGCAAAAGCAGAAGAAATCTGCGGGTCAGGGGCCCAATGTTTTCTCACAGCACTGTAAAAAGTTTTTGTAGAAACCAAAACGCAATAAAAGTTTGCCTACTTACCTGTTTGAGGGTCTTGACACTCTCATGGATGGGTCTGGGTAGCCCCACCAGGGTCTCCGTGTCACTATGGGAGAACAAAGGGTTAAACCTGGCAGAGAGATGAACTGATTGACCTTCAGGAGCGGCGCATTTACTTTCCCAATGTAAAACCTATGAACTTGTTCCTGCTGGTCTCCAGAAAGTGCTCGATGTCCTTCTCCCTGTGAATACAAAGAATCAGACGGTGGAGTAAATGCTCCTGTTTGGCACCTGCAGGAATCAGGACAGCTCAAGAAAGAGAAACCCAGAAGCTAGGTGTTCTTATAAGAGGTAAAAGATGCACAGCTATGATGAGACACATTATTCATGTGTATTGAAGCGGCAGCGGCACCCTGCAGAAACACCCGGGCTGCTCTCTCGCATAAACAGATGGAGAGCGTATTGCTGCTTGAGCGCAAAGAGAGAAAACTGTAAGAATTTTTTCATGTAGACCTAATTTTAACCTCTTAAATGCTGGCACATACGAAAGTAGGGAAAATTAGTCCTGACACTACGGCTTTTCAGGCTTCAGCGATAAGAAGTGGATGGAAAACAAATGTCACGTTTCTGACTGTAGTTCAGGAATTTCATGATTTGATCAAAAAAAATAAATAAATAAAAAAATCGGACTAATACTACGAATTGTCGTTGTTTATGTGAAAATCCGGTAACATATTGAGGATTTTCTTTTTCTGTAATCTAATTTTCCTCTTTAAAATTTTAAATACTGCTATAGCAAACTATTGTTTTACTAATTAATTATTCCGATGATTAATCGACTAATCGGATATATGCATACATACACATATTTTATACAAGATCTGAAAAATACTAAAAGAAAATGAAAATCTTATTATCTACGATGCATTAGCATAGCATTGCGTTTGTGTACACTTGATGGTTTGTAGCAAAGAATGAATGTGAAGCTAAAAAATATATCATTCTAACAACATGTGAAAAACTCATGGATTCAATATCGACACAATGCAGCATTGATCTGATAAATATTTTTTTTTGGATTTCCAGGTTAATCATTGGACAGCAAAAGATGCTTAGCAGACTTTTGTTCCACAGGATTTAACTGGATGAAGCTAAAACTATGCCATTGAGTTCTGGGTAGAACATATTTATAGACAAGGCCTTTTTTTTTTTTTAATCAAAACATTGTGCAAAATGTATAATATTTTGGTACAGTTTTGGCTTAATTCATGCTTTTGTCTGCATCCTCCAATTAATGGTTAATCGATTGCTAAATTTGTTGACAATTATTTCAATAATGAATTCATCACGATTAACCGTTTCAGCCCTATACTGAAATAAAATCTTCAAAAAAAAAAAATAAAACAATTCCAGCATTTTCAACTTTCTTTCAAATCCTTCAGTGAATGAGACACTCACCTAACTTTGGGGGCCCAGGGCAGGCCTTTGGGGAAGTTGACCCTCTCTGTCGGGGGTCTCAGCGGAGGAGGAGGCGGAGGAGGCTGGATGATGACGTCCCGATCCAGGGGGTCCACTTCCCCCTCGATGCCGCTGTCTGTGTCCTCTGGGTCGTCCTCCTCGTCACGGGCGTCGTCGTTCTTGAAGGGGTCCCGCTCGTTGTAGGTGTCCAGGCTGTCCTGCTTGACCAGGGGCTGGAAGGGGAGACAGAAGAAAGGGAGTCAACACTCACAACATCAGACTGTACTTATGGGAATTTAACGGAGTTCAAATGTGCTATCTTGGAAAAAAACAACAACATTCTAATCATCTTTTAATCTTTATTTATGTTGCTATTTGGATAAAAGTATCAGAACATTGACAGGTCTCCTTAAATTTTCCAGCCCACACTATAATGGCTGACTTAATTTTTAAAAAATGGACGAATCAGAGATTGAGTCGTGATTATCAAGTGAGAACGAACGAAATTTTCCATCATTTTGCCTTTTAACAGCTGCGACGAAACAAACAGGAGGACGAGGGACACGTCAGTCAAGCGCAACTCGCACACACCCACGCACACTGGAGAGGAGGACAGATTAAACAACGATAACACCTGTTTGCCTGAGCACGTGTAATAAACCCACAGGAGTTTAACTAGGTTTACATAAGAAAAAAAAATATTCCACTCACTGACTCCTGCATGAAGGCAGTAGTTGGTAGTTACATGTAGATTGAGGATGTAACAAGAAGTCAGAAAATAGTTTAAATGTTTCTTAATTTAAAAAAAAAAGCTTAAATGTCCTTGTTGCCGTTTGTTATGGGATTAAGTCCAACATAAACTAAAAATTGCAAGGGCTTAGAATCAAGAATTTAGAATCAAAGAACTTAAAGAAAATTTATATTTATGCTTTTTATTCTGCAATTAATCCCTATTTTCTAGGCTCCAAGCAAAAAAAAAAAACAAAAAACATAAAAACAAAATAACATTCCCACATCGTGATACTGCCATCACTGTTATTATTGATCAGAATCGGCAACAATTGATGATATATTGGCTTCTTGTGAAAGAATCCTGCAATATTTTGGTTAAGCTAACCTAAGCATTCCCACATCATAATACCACCACCACCAAACTTGGCAGAGATCAGCATCACTCTTCAAGGGATTTTGAGGCGGGATAAAAATAGACCCAGACTCTTACTGTTACTGTTATTAGATCATTATTTCTCAAATCCATCATATTTTCTCATTTGTATAAGAATACAAATCAGAATACTGAATGCTGAAAGTTTTTCTAAAACCTCAAGAAACAAACTCCGGGACTGACAGCTCGCAGTAGTTTGACTTAAGTGGGGGACAAAAACAATGTTTCCACAGCAACCAAACGCAGCATGTCATTTTGAACTTACCACACAGGGGCACATCAGAAGAAACAGGCACACAACTCAAGCCAACACTGAGTTTTCGCATCCAAACAATCCCATTCCGAGTGTGAACCGCACAAACTCACACAGTATGTGAATGGCAACGGTGCAAGCATCAGGCATGAGTAAGCTTTCTGGCTGCTAGCTGGACTACCGCAGCTGATGTTTGGTGCATCAGTCGGGGAACTAGTGGTGACGGGTAGCGTGTGTGTGGTGGGAAGGTGGAGGTGGTGGTGGGGCGATGAGAAGAGAGGAGCAGGTGGAACTGTGTGGGGAGTCATTCTCTATGGAAAAGCCATTCTCTGCTGAGTGAAACGACAAAGCCGGAGTTCTGCTATCCGAGTTAGGAGGGCCACCGCTTTCAATTACATCCAGTCGAGAGCTTGGAGAAGTTCAAGCAAAAAATTGAGTCTCAATGAATGAATTTTAAAGGAAGTGGCCCCTTGCCGAAACGCTACAGAGCGCGGTGGCTTGTTTTGAAGCTAAAAAAAACTAGCCGCAATGTGATGAAAACTACAGGAGAGAAGCTCCTAAAGTGAATGTCTGAAGTGAACTATCTATATGGGAGAGTGGAGAGAGTGACCACTCCGGAGCCGATGGTTACAGCCAGCAAGTCAGCCCTGTCCCGCCAACCTTGCTGCCCACAGAGGAGGAGGATAATGGGAGGGAAGGAGGAAATACAGAGCACAGACAGAGAGAGGAGGAATTAGAGAAAGTGGGATAACGAGAGTCGAAAAGAGCATACGAGGAGAAAGTAAAGAAACTAACAGAGAGAAAGAAGAAAAGCGGGACCGCAGGGAAGTGGGAGAGGAGTGCAAAAAGTCCAGCTTGGTGCAGAGAGGAAATGCAGGAGGAAAAGAGAAGGGAATTTGTGGGTAAAGACCTGCTTCTTGGGAAAGGGACTGTCTCCTTCCAAGCTATCAACAAAGGCACTCTGTGGGGACAGAAGGAAGAGGGGCAAAGAGAAACCAGAGGGCAGTTAGAGATCTAATGAAAGAAAAAAAAATAATAATAATAATAATAAGCAGAGGGCTGGGAATCCCACCAAGATCATCTGTGGTCACTGACTTACAGCAGGGAACTGATGATGTTGGCGAAGCAGTTAGAGAAAAGCTGCAGAAGATCTACTCTTCCATGCTAATGAGGGGTTAGCTGTTAGCAAAACAGCTGAGGTGTGTGTGCGTGTATGCGTGTGTGTGTGTGTTTGTGTGTGTGTGCGTGTGTGAGCGGGTCTGGATGCGTGTACCCTGCGGCTGCGGCGGCCTCTCTTCTGCTGCTGCTGCTGCTCGATGAGCTCCATGGCTGAGGCCGGGGGAGACGCCGCCCTCATGGCTCTCACCACCTTGATGCTGTCCTCCGGCAGCGGGGGCAAGCTGAGGCGCTCCCGGGCCCCCACCTTCATCTGCTGGAGCTCCTCGAAGCCCCCCAGCGTGAACTGGGAAGGGGGACATTAAAGCAGTGATTCTCAGATATTATTAATGAATTAATCTGAAGTTGATTGATCTTATCAATTAACTAATGATTAATTCATGAGCAGCTAAATACAAGCTCAGTTTTCTCTTGTTTGAAGGGGTTTGGACGATGTTAGGGCCATTGTGGATAGAAAAAAAAAAAGTAAATTTCCACCAAAAAACTACAGGCACTTTCTGAGCTACAAAAGTTGAAAACTTGCTCAAAAAAAACAAAAAAAACACTTCAGGAATTTTTAGATTAATTTGAGAAATTTGATTTTGAAACATCAATAGTTTGTATAAAAAATTAATGATCTCACTAATTTTCTAGTTTCTGAGTCAAAAGTTTAAATTTTTCGATTTCTGAAACTCGGAAATTTCCAAATTGTTTTTTTTTTTTTTAGAAAATTTGAGATTAATATGAAATTTTCTCTGTTTTTTTCCTAGGAGCTTTTTGACTTTTCCAACTCAGCTGTTTAAAATACTAAAATTTAAGTTTTCTCTCGTTATTAAATTTAGACGTATTTATAAAACATAAAACTGAGACCTCTTTGCTTGCTGAATATAAACAGAAAGGATGAATGGAATAAAATTCTCCTTAATCCCTCATCAACAGAGAGATATTAAGGACGGCAAACTTTACTCGCCACTCCGCGTCAACAAAAAGAATGCAGTAGCAGACGCTTCATGGTGCTGCCACTACTAGTTTTATTTCTGAAAAAACATTTTAAAACTATTTGGTCAATCACATAAAATCATAATTAAACACATTCAAGCTCATAGAACGTAGAAAAAAAATTTAGTTTTATTACACCAACCAGCACAGTTTTCCACAGCAGCAGCAGCACTTTCTTCATAGGGAAGTGAGGCGCGTTCATGCTGCAGAACTTGGTCACCATGGTGAAGAGGAGCAGAGCGAAGGGCTCTCCGTTGTACAGGGGCGAACCTGAGGGTTGTACGAGCGTCTGCGGTTTAGAAACGACGACTGTCAGGAGAATAGCTGTGCAAACACACTGCGTACACACACCCAGCTCGTTCTTGAAGGTCTCTCTGGCTGCCCTCCACTCGGGTCGGTCATCCTCTGTTTGGACACGAATGGTCTCCACCATCAGGTACATGATGCTCAGGAGCACTCTGAGATTTTGAGCACATGATGCAGTTAGGCAAATCGTTCAAAAGGTGGTTTTGTCTTTAGAGCTGAGAGTGATTTTGCAAACAACTTCTGTTTTAGTACAAGATCAGATCCTCCACAGCCTCTTTAGATACTATATTTCACATAGTAGTGCATAATTGCAGAGTGGAAGACATATTAGAGACGGATTGGAAGTGGAAAACCAAAAATAAACACTGCACATTACCCAGAACATACCATCCTCACAGTGAAGGATGGAGGTGGCAGCATCATGATGTGGGAATACCTTTTTCCCCCACCAGCAGACATAAAAGCTTTTTCAGTAAGCTAAATTTAAGACTTTTCAAGACAGTTTCGTTACCATTATGGTGTAAATTTAAGACCAGATGAAATCTTAAAAAAAAAACAAAAAAAAAACAGAAATTACTACTTTAATCATTTGTATGGAGCTTTTACAGCTAAAGAAAGGAAGTAAATGTGTATTTTTTCTAACTTCCATGTGTTCCTACAGTGTACATTTCCGTTCATAACAATCATACGTTACATGTTTTAGTCGGCTATTAAAACCGCTGCTTTCAAGCCATTCTTCCTTGAACATATACTCTCCCATGATGAACGAGCTGGCAGTGGAAAATGTATCAAGATTGTTTGGATCTCGTTTGCCTTCACGCACAGGAAGACGGTTTCTGAAGCACATTTCAACAGGCTTACAGCTTCCTGTTTGTTCCTTGTGATTTGTAGCAAAACTACAAACAAATACCGCCAGTGTGATTATCAAAATCAGCAACAAATGAAGCAAAATGCATGATTACCTAAATATATTTGAGTAAAATCTAATTTAAAACCTAGTTTAGGAAGTCTGGGTTTAGCTAGTTTTTAAGCTAATTTCTAGAAATGTCTTAAAATCTGCAAAAAACTTGATACTGGGGCAAAGGTTCACTTATCAGCAGGACAAAGTCCTCAAACAAACAGCCAGGCTCTAATGTTAAAGCATAATCTTTAATATTTAGAATTTAGACCTAGAACTGGATCTAAATTCATTTAAAAATCAATGGAAAGGCTTGAAAATTGACAATTCACAAGTGCTCTCTGTCCAATCTGACTAATTTTGAGCACTTCTGCTCAAAGTATACAAAATGTCAGACTCTAAATGTGCAAAGCTGGCAGATTAGATACTCTACTGACATTGTTCTATTTTATTTGGTAAATTATTTTAATTCAGTTGCTTTGTGTGTCCTCAGATATTTCACTGTACAAGACACTACTGACAATTATATGCTGTAAGTACTTCTAATTCAACGGTTATCAGTTCTTTAGAACTACTTGGCTGTAAATCTGCTTCTCCAGCTGGTAATTATTTGTGCACATTTATCGAGAAACAGCACAGAAGGAGCTCTGAGTGTGTCATCTGAGCAAAGTGTGTGATTGTGGTGTTCGGCCTACTTTGTTCAAGCGTCATTTCCACCGAAAGAAGCAGAAGCTTAGAAATTCAAACGAACAAACAGTACAGAGTCAGTTTCCTCTAGTTATCATCTCTCAGTATTTTCATCTGAAACAAACGAGGAGCCGTCTCTGCTGCGATTTGTGCGTTCGAATGACTTACCTGAGCTCGGTGCTGTCTGCCAGAGAGATGGCAGGTTTCCTCACTGCACTGCTGCACGCCTGGCTGTTGCTGCAGAAAGAATTACTGCTTTATTTTCTTTTGTAAATCGCAAGAAAATCTGAAAATCCTTGCAAAGGAATACAAGATAACTTGCACCAAACAAGTAATAATCACATCATGAGCGAGAAGTCTTAGCAAGAGTGTTTTTTTTTTAATTTCCCAACATGTCACTATTCTACATGTATTTGTCTCACTTGTACAGATTTGTACTTAGACTGTGTCTTGGTGAAGCTTACATAACTACATTCCCAAGAAGGTTGACACCAGCAGCACTAACCACATATTTACAAAAAAATCTAAGAGGGGTAAAATACCCTTTAAAGTATCCATATGTAAATTACAATTTTCATTTGGTGTCTAGTGAAGGGAACCGTTTTCTGCTTACTCTATCTCCATGCTGAGCAGCTCCAGCAGCGCTGTGAAGATGCCCATGTCGTAAAGCAGGAAGATGTTGTGTCTGGACCAGTGGAGCACATCCACCTCTGTGTCACACTCATCAAACACACCTGGCGAAGGAAGTGGGGGTGAGGGGGGCCATGAAACACAGAACAATTGATTGTCGGTAGTTTGGCTAGTCCCAATTAAAGGTCTGAAAGTGAAAAGAAATTAAAGGCAGAAGCGATAAAATGATGGAGTAAGACTATCACATTTATACATATACAGTTCTGGAAAAATTAAGAGAGCCTCATTGAAAACCTCCTGGTTATTCCACCAAATATTGATTTCTGAACTCTTCCTGAGTTAAAACATTAGTGTTGTTTCTAAATTAATACTAACTTGTTTTCTTTGCATTATTTGACGTCTGAATAATGCATCTTTTTCATTATTTTGACCATTTCTCATTTTCTGCAAATAAATACAACATATCTGCTTGGAATTTCAGAGACATGTTGTCAGTAGTTCATAGAATAAAAGAACAATGTGCATTTTACTCAAACATGTACCTACAGGAAGTTAAAATGCAAGAAACTGACATTTTTAAATGATCTCTTAATTTTTCTTCCAGAGCTGAATGTGCTGAGGCTGTTGGAGATGGATTGGGAGCACGAACCCTGAGCCAGGTAGAGGATGGCCCTGGCCACCTTCAGCCTCTTGTCCCTGTCCGTCACCTCCAGCGCGTCCAGCAGTCTCATGACGTACGCCCTCTGCTCGTCCACCGTGAGCTCCGTCCACCTTCTGCCTCGAGCTGCAACGCACGGTTTGCCCCGATTTTTGCTTTTTTTTTTCCATGTTTCTTCAACACATTTTAATACCAGGCAATGTGAAAACAGTTTTCAAATGATGACTCAATTTATCGGGTGGAGAAAAAGCGACTGAAAAACTATCCGGCCTGTGTGAAAATATATTTAATCACAATTTAACTAGCCACACCCAGGCATGATCACTGCTTGGCTAGTGGAAATAAAGAAACAACTGAAATGGCCTATTCAAAGCCTAACCTAGGATGTTCTATTAAAAAACACCTCTGAATTAAAACAACTCTGAAAAGAAGAGTGGGCTAAAATTCCTCCACAGTGATGAACAGGAACATTTTCTCCCGTCCATAAAATAAATCCTGATTTGAAAACTGTGTTTTGTATTTACAAAACTTTATCCTTGGTCTGGTGTTAAAATACTTGATGATCTGAAACATTTACATTTCTGTTTGGAGAAATACGTACAACCGACTTTCATCTTTGTTTGAAAATATTTTGCTATAGGGACAAGATGAGCCTAAAACCCTTGAGGTGCTACATTTTCTAGAACAAATTGATAGTCAATAAATTGCACTGCTCATCATCCCCTGACTTAACAAATTTCTTCACCATAACACATCTGCTTCAACAGCCCTTTCTGTTCACTTATTTTTAAGTGAAATGGACAAAGCCGCATCATGGGGTTCCCCAAGACTCCGTTTTGGGCCCACTTCTTTTTCTCAAGTTAATAAAACGGAACCGGGTACTCTGAAGCATCCTTTTGTTTTCTTCAGTGATCTTCCGATTGTCTTAATACACGATTTGTCCTACTTGTCTCCTAATCAGGCCCATCATCTCCCTTACTTTCTGATTTAATAATTATGTAATAATAACAGTTATGTAATAACTTTGTTTAGCGAGCACGGATGTGAATGGGGAGGCCAACTCCTGCTTTAGTCTGTGTGTTATTCGTGGAATATTGAGTGCCATCCCTTTGCATTAGCTGCAGGAAGTATCTGAAAGCACAGAAAGCCCTAATTAACAGGAACTGATGATGTTATTATGAGAAATTAGAAAAGGTTATTAAGACCCAGCAGGAAATGAGGCACACACAATAAGTACACTTCTACAGAAGGAAAACAAAGCAAAATGCTTTTCCTGTTTTCACTGTGATCCATTATTAGACTGTTTATTTGATCAATTTTAATAGACACTATAAGCATCATCATCATCATCATCATCATCGGGGAAGAACTGATAGCCTATAAAGGATGCTGAGACTTACTCAGTGTGTGCTCAGGAAATGAAAATAAGATTTTTAATTTCAGCCCCGTCTCAAAAAAAAAAAAAAAAAAAAAACTGCAAAAGGCCTCAATCAGACATGTCTCCTCTGTTACTGTAATTTATGTTTGTGACTTCCTGAGACTTCTTGGGGCAGCAACATAAAAGATTGATGAGCAGCCTGTCAGTTTCACATGCACTGCAGAGCCCAAGTCAAGCAGGGAAACCAGCCTCTGTCGATCGGTTGCACACACAACGGAGTCATCCTAATGAAACGACCATGGTGCAAACAGGCGGCCCTGAGCTGCATCTCTGTGAAGCAGCAGCCAGAGACGCCGTCATCTAATCCTGCTATTCATTATCCGTCAATTCGGAGGCGAGGTGACAGAGCAGCGCTTCTGATTAAAAAGAAAATAATACATGCTTCTTTTTGAGCACAGCGAGTGCTTTGTTTGTTTTGTTTTTTTTATGGTGAAACACGGGGGCTGCACAGTGGCGCAGTTGGTAGAGCTGTTGCCTTGCAGCAAGAAGGTTCTGGGTTCGATTCCCGGCCCGGGGTCTTTCTGCACGGGGTTTGCATGTTCTCCCTGTGCATCTCTCCGGGTACTCCGGCTTCCTCCCACAGTCCAAAAACATGACTGTCAGGTTGATTGGCCTCTCCAAATTGTCCCT
>CAEGAE010099697.1:0-50194 GCA_903067095.1 Girardinus metallicus
AAGGACCGGAGGAGAAACATTTTTCTTAGAGTACTTGAAATACAGCCAATAAAACAGGAAGTACCCCAGCCCTATCAGATGCAGCTTCCGGTTGTCGTGAAAAAGGTCTAGTGAGAAAAGTTTTGACGGGATTTAAAGATTGGGGAACAAAAAAAAAAGAAAGAGATTTTTGGTGGGAGCATATGCTTGCTAATTATCAGTACAGTGTTTCCTATAGCGGTGTGTTTACATACTGCCTTATTTTGTAGATTTCAAAAGAAACAATGTCAAAAATCTACTTTTTTTTTTTTTTCCCCATAAATGTTTACTCCATTTATGGCAAAAAAAAGGGAGGTTGCACTCGATCTAATGTTTAAATATCAATGTACCTCTTTAAGTTCTTTGCATGGTGGTTTGATGTTTGTAACCTAAGTTTGAACATAAGGGGCGGACAGTTGTACTGATGTGTAAAAAGACATATAAACTATGGATATAGTACAAGCTTATGCTCGAGCTGAAGCTATAATTATGTGGAAATGGAAAGCGGCTTCCTTGCATTGTTGGAAAGTTTTTGAAATGCAAAGGTTAAAAACCTAAAAGGCTACATAGCTGCTGCATGACTGTTATAAATATGATCTCTGCTGCAAGAATGCACTCTGCATCAACCTGTGACTCTTCCCTTTGGTCTGAAGCAGGTTCCAGAGCAGGAGTTTCCTTCGGGTGTGGTATCTCATTGCTGTCCCAAACAAAGTCAAACCACAAGTTTTAACCCAAACCCAACATATAATACAGTCTCAGTGGTTTCCCCTGAAATAACTACAGCTGCTGAAAACTGTCGTCTTTCTCGGGGAGAGGCCTCACCACATAATTAGTGCTTAGCGACGTCACAAAAATGAACGGATTTAAATGCGGCTCGTGAAGGCCGCAGCATCAGCAGGTGGCGAGATTTAACCCTTGGTATTATTATTATTATTATTTTTTTTTTTTTTTGATGTGCAACATTTCTACGTGTAGTTTTTTTTTTTTTCCCTTCGGTACACCAGCCAGGTGTTTGAGAAAGACAAAAAAAAATACTAAGACATGAAGACTCTTAGTATTTTGACAAAGTTGAGACACATTTGGCTTAATAATTGTAATGCAATTCATAATTAAGCTAGGTGTTAGCATTTGTTTTGTTGTAAATATAGAGATAAACCGAGCGGCGGAAAGCTAAGAAAGACTGTGCTCCTGGCTGGAAGTGAGGACTCTTAACAGTGAAATCCATGCTAATTACTAAGCATATATGTTTCCATGTTAAATGTCAAATGCTGGCAGAGATTGCTTTTGAAGGGATAATTGCACAGTAGCCTACAGATAGATTTACAGACAACTTTACAGTCAAAAGCTGTTGGCTGAACCACAGTCTAGTCAGGGCAGGTTAGCAGCGACTTGCCTCGAAATATGTCAAAATTACGACGTTTTAATTTGTGTTCTTCTCACGCCTTCTTCTAAAGTTCTAGTAAGCAAGTTGTTTCAAAATGTGTACCGTACTGCAAAGTCATATATACCCTTTAAACTTTTACTTTGGGGGTCCATGCCCGATCTAATCAGAAAATGATTTGAAGATATCAGTTTGAAGACTAGTGGCAGGATCTTCTTCACCGTCGGCTTCCTTTTAAAATGAAGGGTGGATAAAACATGGCGAAATGACCCAAATGGCGGGAGAAATAGTTCTACAATTGTTCATCACGCTGTTAAAATTTAATTTGGCAAAACGTCTCAAAACCATGCATCAGTTCTCCCTTCGTTTCACAATCGTGCGTTAGTTTGTTTTAGTTTATCACATAAGAAAACATTGATGTTTGTAGTTGCAATGTGACAAAATGTCAAATGTTTCAAGGTATCGTTCATGAAACATGAAAATGTTTATGGATGAATTCCTTTCAAATTTACCAATAAGGCAGAATGTCCTTAAACTGAAAAGCAGTTTTTGGTTTAGGTTTTAAGAAGTGAATCTGCTATGAGCTATAATGCGAAAAATAAAAACCTTTTTCTATTTTCCCCCATTATTTTAAGCAAGCAGAATGAATGAGATTTCCAGTTATGTTTTTATACACAGCTGGTTCTTGCGTTTGTTCCTAAAAGGCGGCTGATGCAGCCTAGTGGGCAAACTATATATATATATATATATATATATAAAGCTGTTATCTGAACTTAAGTTTATAGTTTCCAACGTGTCGTCCTCATCATCATCATCACTGGATCAGACCGCCGCAGAGCAACACGTTAACATGTCGGCTGCTGCTGTGCTTGACTCAGACGGCTGTAAGGAAAACGGAACGGTCTACTCCAACAATGAGATGTGGAGGCCGGCGCTGTGCCGGACCTGTGTGTGCGACAGCGGCCTTGTAGTGTGCGAGGACGAGGTGTGTGAGGAGCTCAGAGACTGCCAGTCGGTGGTGTTTCCAAAAGGAGAGTGTTGCCCCGTGTGCTCCACCTCGCCACCGACGCGCACAGCAAACTCTGATGCAGGTAAACCGAGCCGACTCCGACCCTTCGCTACTGGGATTCATCGGGCACATTCGCGTCCCTTTCAGTTACCGCCATGCATCATCACGGGGTCTTCCTGTCCAGTTTGGCGGTATGAATACGGTAAAAAAAAAAAAAAAAAAAAAAAAAAATTCATTTTGTTCTAACCAAATTTGTTTATAACACTATGTTCCAAATGAAATCAAAAATACAGTTCGATCGTAAGAGTCAGTCAGAAAGCACTGCGTTTTAATAATCATGTCACCGAGAAGCAATCGTATTGTTAAAAATACAATACGATTTTTAACAATCGTATTGTTAAAAAAAGCAAATAATTCTTGTTTGTTTTTTTGAGGTTAGCATGTGGCTTTAGCATTTATTTACAACATTCCATGTTTAACATTCTAATTCATAGTATAAACGTAAAAAAAAAAAGTCAATTTTCTATTAGGTGTAATTATTTTGAAAGTGTTTTAAAATGAATCTGCAAATTGAATATGTCATTAACAAGCTAAGACTGATCTAATGATTAATACCAGTGGGATTTGTTGAGTTATGGGTGTCAGTTAATACAGATAAATCCTCCAAATGCATTTATAAAAATTTGTTACCAGAGTTTCTTAAAGTCTTTATTAGTAGAAAAAGTGCTGATGAATTATTCATATTATGGCTAGAGAAGTGTCTCAATGACGCCATCCGATGCATTCAATTAGGTCAAGTGCCAAAGAGGAAATTGAATTTCCTACAAGCAGAATTCAGCTTCATGTTTCTGGATTTTTTTTTAACCATACACGTAAAAAGATCCAACTGTTGAATAATTAGCTTCATGGCAAACGATCAGGAATCACATTTCTAAATTGTTACAAAAGTATGGAATGTTAAAACTGCACATTCTCAAGGCATCCCCAAAAATCCCTTCAATGATGCACTGTGCGCACTGAAAGGGCATCGGCCACAGTACTCATGCGGTTGGTGTTTTCTCCCATGAAGAGACCTGCACAGAAAATGGCACCACCTACTACGACAATCAAATGTGGGCCCCAGAGCCGTGTCGAGTCTGTGTGTGCGACTCGGGAGTTGTGGTGTGTGAGGAATTGGTGTGTGAAGAGCTAAGGGACTGCGAGACAACCGAGGTCCCCGAGGGCGCGTGTTGCCCCGTGTGCTCAGCCAACAAACCAAACGCTCCTTTCTTGGATGATAAAACTGGTAATAAATATTATGAACTGATGTTTAGATGATCCGATTAAAAGATGAGTAGTTCTATCTATGTAAATAGATAATGTGTCAAAATGGCTTTTTTGTGTGTGTGACCAAAAGCCGAAATAGGAGTGTTGTCTTTCACATTTATTTCCTGGAAACCCCCCAAAATTGCATATAAAACAGTTTTGTAAATTGCCTAAAGTAAGTTGTTCCCTTAAACCTACGCATCATTTTTTTTTCTCAATTTATCTAAGCTACATTTGCCTAAACTTGAAGAATTTTCATGCTTTCCATTTTGTCCACTAATTGTTTTTTTTTATCGTTTTCCGTATATTGTAAACTTTCCAAATCACACATTTTCCCAACTAGCTAACCCCACATTTGTTTTCCAGGCAATGTGACCTGGCCAAACTGTATAGCTTTCAAAGCCTAACCAAGAAACTGGGCTTCTCTTGAATCTGCAACGCATGAAGCTATTTATTTATCATCTCAGAACAGCTTTCCATACTGATGCCCGTTGCTGTGTCTTCCTCACAAAGATTCCTGCTCGGTGGACGGCAAAACCTACCCCAACGATCAGATATGGAGCCCAGAGCCCTGTCGGGTGTGTTTATGTGATAAAGGGACGTTGTTGTGTGAGGACGTGGTTTGTGAGGATGTAGGGGATTGCCAGACTACAGAAACCCCAGAGGGCGACTGCTGCCCTGTGTGCTCGGCTGCGGAACAGCAGCAGCCCCACGCAGAAACCGGTAAACTGCAAACGTGACCCGCAGACTTGTTTCTGGTCGTTGACGTCGACTTCTGCGATGCAGCGTTTGTGTATTTCGCAGCTGGTGGTGCTTTTTGGTCCCCGTCTTGGCCTGAAGATCAACTCTTCAGGCGTCACCCTGTGCACACCACTGTGGACTGTTGTTTTCCGAATCTTTGCGCTGCGGGTTGAATTTCCCTCCGACGGTGCTTCTTTTCAGGTTGCAGATGGAATACATAAACTTTCAACGAGATAAGCTCACTTCTCAACATGTGTGTGCTGTAACGACGTCCACACATCAGGTTGAGCAAGTAACTTATTTACCGAATAAGGTGTATTCCTCAGGGAAATTTTTGCCTCTCTATTTTAATGTCATTCTGTACAACTCATGATTTATGTTTTTTTTTTTTTTTTTGCATTGCGAGTCTTTAGCACAAATAGATTTTGAATAAAGCAGCAAAACACGCATGGTTTTTCTGTGTTTATTTGTGGTTTTTTGGCAGCAAGAAATCTGAATTTGAAATTCAAACTCAAGTGACATTTAAATAGTAAAAGCAATCCAACTCAATAGCTGCCAAAACATCACAGGAAAAAATCTGTTTGTGTTAGTTTAAATTGTGTTTTCAAGTAAGTGTAGCTACAACAATTGGATCAATAACCTATTTTTTTTTAATGCGTTTTAATGAAGACACCTGCACAGAAAATGGGAAGGTCTACGCCAATACAGACATGTGGAACCCGGAGCCATGTCGGCTGTGCGTGTGCGATATGGGAACCGTCGTGTGTGAAGATGTGGTGTGTGAGAACCTCGGCGATTGCCAGAAAACGGTGATCCCCAGTGGTGAATGCTGTCCTGTGTGCCTAAGTGTGGCTTCAACGTTTTCACCCAACACCGACCCGTCAACAGGTAATTTGACAGAATTTGTCCAAACACAAAAGTGATTGTACCAAGTAGACAGCTGCTTGAGAAGAGGATGGTGACCAGTGGTGATTGACGATGCTCCAGTCTAGATAACAGTTGTGACTTTGAAGACGATGACGATTTTCTTAAAATTGCTGCTCAGATCTGCGGCACGGAGCTGGATTTGAATTTGGGTGACTGACGAAACACCAGTGCTCAGATCTTCCTAAAAAGGTTTCATGTAAGCTCTTGGAAATGTGCAATTTCAGAAAGTACAACTTTGTCTCTCTAAAGGAACTTGTAAGTTCAGGAAAAGAATACCCTGATTCTCAGACTGCTATCTACTAAAGAATCGACTGTGGATGACATTGTTAAATTCTGCAGTGACAATTTTTTTTCCTTCTGTGTTTCAGCCGCCGATGATAAGAAATCAGAAAGCTGCAAAGTCGACGGGGAGGTCTACCATCACAACGACATCTGGAAACCCGCACCCTGTCGCGTCTGCGTCTGCGACAACGGCGTCTCCATCTGCGACGAGATTCAGTGCGAGCCGCTGGAAAACTGCGAGAAGGTCTCCACGCCCGAGGGGGAATGTTGCCCCGTGTGCGACAGCTTCGCCAGCGCCGGCAGGAGGATCGGTGAGGTCACTTTGCCTGACAGCCAATTAAATTGCTTCAGTAGTAATCAACTGTGTGATAATTATCATCTTCTGTTTTTTTTGTTTTTTTTATTCAAGAAATTATGGGCTTCAAGGTAAATTACTGCTTTATGCACACACTTTTATTTATGAGAGGGAAAAAAACCACAGCACACTTCACAAGCTGTTCTGCATCCTTCACAGGGACAGAAAGGGGAACCAGGTGACATACCGTATGTAAGTATGAAATGGTCAAAAGAAAAGTTGCGCGTCATTTCTGAAGCTTTCCCATCAAGAGATAATTATCTGCCCGTTCTTCAGGTTGTGGGAAACCCCGGACACCCTGGACCAATGGTGGGTAACTTGCTTTTGCCAAATGTTTTCCAATTCAGCAAAAGGTCTTCAGTAAAGTTCATACTTGTGTTTTTTTTTTTTTTTCCTTCAATGTTTATTAAAAAAAGGAAATTTTGCTAACGATTAACACAAAAAAGTAAATTTTTGGTTTGATTGCCGTGGCAGCTTTGGCGCCCTCTAGTGTTAAGATGAATTATGGGGCTACTCTAATGAACACAACAGGAGCAGATGCTAAGGTGATTATATGTGACCTTTTTTATAAGCACTCCAGCCAATAAAATGAACTTAAAACTACAAACGTGTGCAACTCAGTAAAGCAGAATATCATAAAATTTTTATCACCGTAATTAAAATGATAATACGATGTAGATTTATTGCGCTTTCTTGCTGTGCAGCAAAGAGTTCCTGTGTGTTCAAACCCTTGCCTGAGTGTTTTCTGCATGGAGTTTAGATTCTCGAAGTTAGAAGTGGTATAAGATTAAAACTTTCTTAAAGGAGGCGTGATTTTTCTATTGCAATAGCCAGACAAAATATTGCTCTACTAGTTTGGGATAAATGACTTGTCTGTGTTTTTTGTTTTGTTTTTTTTTCCCCCCATAAAGTGGAGGAAAAAAAATGTATAAGTTTAACTGATCTCATTGTTTAGGGCCCCCCGGGACCACAGGGACGAACAGGACCAAGAGGCTTCAAAGGCAGACGGGTGAGTTTTGAAAAAAGCTTTTCTTTTGAGACGACATGTACAATTTAAACCCAAAGTTCACCACAATTATTTCTGTTCAGTTTCCTGTGTTGCAGTGTTCTCCACACCTGAACTGTATTTATGACAATGAGGTCATGACTTATTTGCCTAACTCCGATCATAAGTATTAAGTAAAGTCACCACATTATTTCTGTTAAATGTAATCAATTATCTAGTATTGTGACTTTATAAAAATGTTTTCTCACTGGAAGCAGAATTATTTTTAATTTGAAGCGTTCGTCAAACTCTATTACCTTGGAAACGTAGCGTGCGCCGTCCTAATGTCCTAAATCTACCGTATATGCAAAATAATTTAAACGAATGAAAAGTATTAAAACATTTGAATAAAATTTTCTGACACAATGATTAATAAAGCGTTGTTAATTAAAGACACCAGGTTTTTCTTTACATTAGCAAAATGCTAATGCTAATAGCGTAAAACAAAACCAAACAAAAAGAAATGACAGTTGAGTGACATAATGAGATAAAATTGAACTTCATTATGACATTCACTCTTTATGTAATGACAAAACTTGTAGGGATTCACTGGACCCCCGGGATTTGACGGTGAGCCTGGTGTCCCTGGAAATCCAGGAGAACCTGGACCCCCTGGGGATTCCTCTCCTCCTGGGGTGAGAACTCCCACATCTGCTAAGCACTTTCTAACATATTCTTCCGAAAAATGCTTAAAATATATATAAAAAATATTTTTCTAGAGGTAATCATTGACTCGTTTCTCCTTCAAGGGAAACTTGGTGTCCCAGATGGCTGGTTTTGGTGAGAAGTCAGGTTTTGCTCCAATGGTGTCCGCGACGAGGGTGAGTGTTTCAGGTCTGCAAACAAACTGTAAAGTCAGATGTGTGAATTAATTACCTGAGAATAAACCTATCCTGTTGCAGGGTGAAGCAGGACCACGAGGACTTCCTGGACCAACTGGGCCTCCAGTGGGTTTTACGCTCCTACCCAAAATGAATTTAGTTTTAACAAACTTCTGCAAATTTCAGATGTTTTTAACTGTTGATGTCTTACGTTAGGGCGCAACCGGTGGTCAGGGAATACCCGGAGAACACGGAGACACAGGACCAACGGTGAGACGACTTCTGTGTCGTATAAAACATGGTGGCGGCCATGGTTGGATGTAACAGCATGTTGAATGTGAATATTTCACAGGGTGAGCCTGGTCATCGAGGACCTGACGGACCTCCAGGGAAACCAGGACCTGACGTGAGTCAGGAATACATACATCCTCGTTTTTAGTCATCTGATTAAAAACATTCAAGCTTCACTTTTTTCTTTTTTTTTTCTTTCTTCTTCTTCATGGGCAGGGAGAGGCCGGGCCTGCCGGTGCAACCGGAGAACCAGGATTTCCTGGATCACCAGTAACAGAATTACCTATGACAACATAAGTGCATCGGTGGCATTTTACAGTTTACGGAGGATTTTGACGAGTTACGGTTTGTTTTGAATTCAGGGTGCAAGAGGATTCCCAGGTCTTCCAGGTCTTCCAGGACGAAAAGGCCCCAAGGTAAAGAAAATTCACCCTTTTGTTTGCCATTGACTTCCATTTGAAACGGATACAAAACTAAGCAGAACTTTAATCCCAACAGGGACACGCTGGTCTTGCAGGACCAAAAGGCGAGTCTGGGGCAGTTGGAGCCAAGGTATGACATTATCCTTATCCAGGACTATCCAAAAAGAACTAAAAATTAGTCCATCCATACATCTACTATTGTTTATTTAAGACCACAGACTTCCCTCCCCTAAGTCAACAACTACATCTCACCTGAGGGAATTCTGAGGTATTCCTTAGACAATAAAGGCAAAAGACCACCAAGCTGGGGGTTTATCCACCAACTGATTGTTAGAGAGAAGCACAAGTTCACCTGCAACACTTCATGAATTAACCAGCAATAAAAAAGTTGTGGACAACTTTTATAATCGGTTCTACAAACTAGACATTTTACACTTGTATCTTTGTTCACTGTAGGGTGGATCTGGTACTGCTGGTCAAATGGGTCCTCCAGGACCTGCGGTAAGCAATAAATGCATTCAAATCCAATCCGTACCAATGATGCCAGTGTTCCCGTGTCTTACTTCCATTAAGACGGAGAGAAGAAACGGAGGGTGTAAAGTAAATCCATCTTTTGTTTCAGGGTCCTCCTGGTCTGCAAGGAGAAAGAGGCAGAATTGGACCCACTGGTCCTTTGGTATGAATCAAACCAATCACTTGATGTAACAGTATTGAAATGTCAAAGAGCGAAAGCTAACGGTCTATTTATTTCTGTCAGGGTAAACGTGGTTCAAATGGCCATCCTGGCAAACCTGGTCCTTTGGTAAGAATGACATCGATTATTTACGTTTGATACTGATTGTTCTAGCTGTGCGTTCGTATACTATCGGTCCAGTGGAGACAAAATATTCTCATTGATTTTGCTGTCTGGTGAGCATCGATTTGCCAGGCAGGGCACAGATTGCGAAGTTAAAAATCATCTAATCCAACTACAGGGTCCGATTGGAATCCCCGGTATTCCGGGATTCCCAGGAGGTCCAGGAATGAAGGTAAGACTGTTCACACTTTTCTACATTTTGAGAAAAACTTCAACAGTATAATTTAGACACAATGCCTGTAGTGCGTTTTTAGCTTCATTTACAGTCAGGCCAGGTACGGCAGCAAATCAGGAAGGAATTCTTTACAATGTCCTAAAATATTCATGACCCGAATGCTGTCTGGGAGTTAGGGTGAAGCGGGACCCACAGGAGTCAGAGGGAGTCGAGGGCAGCAGGGACCCAGGGGGGACGGCGGACGTGTTGGACCACCTGGGCCAACTGGACAGCAGGTGAGTCCAAATCTGATACTGATTAGTAACATAATGCTTTTTTTTTTTTTTTAACTCTTGAAAGACTCATTTTGGTGTTCAAAACAGGGTGCTGCAGGACCTGATGGGGCCCCAGGTGCCCGCGGTTCCTCTGTGAGTCTTTGAAACGGCGCAAAGCAGACGTTCCACCTTTTCAGCAAACCTTTGATGCCTTTTTCATTGAGCATGTTTTGCTTTCTTCTCTACAGGGTGTAGCAGGCTTACAGGGGCCGCCTGGTTTGGTTGGCCCCGCTGGTCCTCCTGGCCCCCAGGGCACCACAGGAGCACCAGGACCAAAAGGCCAACTGGTACGAATCGTATTGAATTTCTAACTTAGGAAAGATCCCTCATATGTATGATCCTGAACATTCAAATATTTTGGTCTTTGCTGTAACAGGGTGATTCTGGGTTACCAGGACATAAAGGAGAAGCTGGGCATAAAGGAGAAAGAGTAAGTGAGAAACCAACACCTTAACTCTTAGATACATGAATGACCGGACCCTACGATTAATCAGATTAACCTTGATGAACCGATTATTCAAATAATCGTCAATTAATTTAGTAAATAACTGCTGCATACAAACTCCAAAATGGCCATTTGCTGAAAAAAACAACATATTCAGAGCGATAGTAAAATCAAAACTTAAAAAAAAAAAAAACACTTTCGTTTGCACACACGTTGAAGCCAAAACTCCTCAAGTGGCAGTTTTAGCTTCACCCGGTTCAAATTCACTACAGTACTGCATTCTTTGGCAATAAAATGTTGACTTTCTTACTAAAAAATGAATTGATTTCATTGTTTATTTGCTTCTTTTAATGCATTTCCAATGTTGTACATACAAATCTTAAGTTGTTCAATGAAGAATCTGTAGAAGGTGCCAGTATTTTTGCTATTCTTTCAGCACATCTCTATTAGCGAGTGTTATTGGCACAAAAGTCAATTTTCTCAAATGTCAGATCAGTTTTGAACTGGCGCACTGCAACGGCTATCTGGACTATAAAATGACAGCCGCTTTTCGTCGAAACAGGTTGACAAAAAGGGCCAATAAAACCTAATCTTGAAAGTTTCCATCTGTTCTTACTGATGTATTGACTAACCTGTTGGTGGCAGGGTGACCATGGTGTTCCAGGGCCAATTGGTCCATTGGGTGAGGATGGAAAGCGTGGCCCCCGAGGGGATGCGGGATCCATCGGGTCTCCAGGACCACAAGGGGAGATGGTGCGTCGGCTAACGATATCGGCTATGAAAACTTTATAGGACGTTCAGTCCAACTCTCGGCGCTTTCTGTTTTAGGGGCCGCCAGGAAACCGAGGTTTTCCCGGCGCAGATGGTTTACCAGGACAAAAGGTATTAAATACGTTTGTCGATGATTGCATTTGTGGTAGTGGATGGCTCAGCTTTTAAAAATGTGATTCTTGCTCAAACAGGGAGCCCAGGGTGAGAGAGGACTGCCAGGATCGTCCGGCATCAAAGGTTCTCTGGGAGACCCGGGACGCAATGGAGAGCCAGGATTAACAGGAGCACGGGTAATTTTTCCAACATTTCTTCTGTCTTCTGATTCAAATTTGAAAGGAAAACATGTAAACACCAAAAAGTGAATGCAAATCGAACCAGCTATAGGCGAAACCAGAAGTTTACACGCACAGAATAAAAAAAAAAAAACCACATAGTTCAAGATATAAAGTTAAGTTTGAATGACTAAAATAATTTCTATTTGCTAAATACCAAAAACCTTTTTTTTTTTTTTTTTTTTTTAAACTTACTTCAAATTTAAGAGTTTGTCTTTTAACCGGTATGACTTGGGTCAAAACGTTTGGGTTTCCTACTACAAACTCACTCAAACTGCATTCAAGGATTTTATTATATTTTGCGCCGATTATTACATAATATGGTTTTTGTTTATGCTTTAGTACATTTTAAAGCCAAATGTGATCACATTACACACCTTCTTTTTCATGTTTGCTGTGGAACAGTTGCAGAAGGCAGAATTGGATTTTATTTGACGCATTATTTCCAATTTTGCATCAGCGCGTGTTGCTCTATCATATAAAATCCCAAGGCATACGCTAAAGCTTGTGTTTTTACGCAACATTTCATTCGCCTTGTTTTCCCAGGGTCTCTCGGGGCCGATTGGCGCTCAAGGAGCAGAGGGAAGGCAGGGTCCAATGGTAAGCACGATTTCCCAACTCTCCTCAAGATCCCGCTGCGTCACAGTGTTGCGATGCCGCTGTGCCTTTATTGTTTTCCCAACGTGGAGTTTTTACGTTTGCCGTCGCGTTTTTAGGGTTTGGCTGGAGAAGACGGCAAACCCGGCCCAGCTGGTTCTGTTGGAACCCGAGGTGGTGCCGGAACCATGGGTCTGCCAGGACCAAAGGGCTTCGCAGTAAGTGGGATGGGCTCTAGAATTAGGCGTCGCATAAATCTGGCGATAAACATTCGATTCGTTTGTAGGGCGACGCTGGAAAAGCTGGAGAAGCTGGAAGTCCTGGCGCTGCAGGTCAAAGGGTATGTAGCTAGTACTGAAGTAGCCAAAAAGCCACACTTTATGCTTCATAACCTTCACAGATGTAAGGATCCTTCAATGAACAGTCTACTCTTTTGCGTTCCAGGGAGCAAATGGAAAAGATGGAGAGACCGGCGCTGCTGGCCCACCTGGTCCAGCTGTAAGCTTCCATCTCCTTTTTAAAGATTGAAACTAAGGATTCTCGTGATTTAGCCAATCTATTTTTATTCGTTAGGGCCCTGCAGGAACGAGAGGAGAGCAAGGACCTCAAGGACAGACCGGTTTCCAGGTAAATGACATAAAAGCATTGCTTTTAGTGCAAAAACAGAACTTAGTCCTTAGTTCTTTGTATTGTGATGCTTAACCTTATTACTCCGTGATGATCCAAAGTAAATTTCTTATGCTAGTAGTTTAATTCCAGGTATTTCATATTTTGATCAAAAGTGTTTTGCATCACTTTTGGTCTGTTGACTTTTGCAATTTCATAGTAAGAAAGTTTCCGTTTTGTCTCTTGTTGTTTTTAATGATAAATAAAAATGGGTTTGATGTTTCCTAGGGTTTGCCTGGACCCTCAGGTCCACCTGGAGAGGCAGGAAAGCCAGGTGATGAGGTAAAAGGAACTACCATTAAATTAGCAATAAAACTAATATAAACCAAAACCGTTGTGTTTACTGTTGTACTTTTTTCTTCTACAGGGTCTTGCGGGTGAAGCCGGCTCTGTTGGAGAGACGGGTCCAAGAGTGAGTCCACCGATTCTACCAATTGCTTCAATCAATTATTCTGTTGAGTCCATGAATATCCTGTTATCTGACCTGTCGCACGTCCGTGTAGGGAGAAAGAGGAGCGCCGGGAGAAAGAGGAGAAACTGGTCCCAACGGGCTTCTGGGACCAAAAGGCGGTCCGGGAGCACCGGGATCAGATGGTCCCAAGGTTTGTGATTAAAACTTGTACTGAACCCAAACACATTCGTCTTTGCTTTCAGTGAACACCCCAGACATACACAGATCAATCAAAGCACAACGATTGACCTGCCTGGTAGAACTTCATGTAGCAAACCATTCCGTAAGTTTGGTTTGTTGCACGAAACCAAACGTATGTATGCTAAGCTAAGTTCTTAGCATGCAAACTACTTCTCAGTCCAATGCGCGTAAGAACGGTTGCAAGAAGCATTACAGAGGAGCATTGTTGTAATGATGCGGTAAAGGTGGAGGGTCTGAATGAACAGGAGCTTCTTAAAAAGACAGAGACCAATGACCGACGTCCAACAACTCCAAGAGCTTCTTTACAATCTTGATATTGTGTATCATGATACTGGGATGATGATCCATGTGCGGTGTGTTGTTCCATACTCACAATGTTATGCCTGATTGGTGCGTGTTTCAGGGTAACCCAGGTCCAAAGGGGGCCGCTGGAGAGCCAGGTGGTCCAGGACTTCAAGGGATGCCAGGGGAGAGAGGTATTTCAGGACCATCCGGACCAAAAGGAGATCCCGTAAGTTAAAGAGCAAGACTGTATCGTCTGCGAAGAAGCAAATAATCCATCGGAAAATCAAACAACTTTTACGCCGATTTGCACTGGCAGGGCTCTGTTGGCGAGAAGGGACCTGAAGGAAAGGCAGGAGCTGATGGTGCAAGGGTGGGTCCAAAGTCTGTGGCTAAATGGTATCCAATTAGAAATATTTATGTGTCTTTAATTGCATCCAAATGTTTTTTTTTTTTAAAGGGGCTTGCTGGTCCAGTTGGAATTGCTGGTCCAGGTGGGCCAAATGGAGAAAAGGTAAACGGACAACACTATTTTTTATTTATTTATTTTTTGCATGAAATTATTCAGGTGCAACCGCAAAAAAAAAAAACAACTACAGAAGTAAAAAAAAAAAAAAAGGAAGATGTAATTTAACTTTTTAAATGGGCAAAAGCAGCAGTTTCTCTCCTTTGGTGCAAGATGACCTGGTCTAATGATATGATCTAAGAAGCTGCATTTGGTTTCTTCAGGGTGAAACCGGTCCACCGGGACCAACGGGACACCGTGGCACCAGAGGAATCCCCGTCAGTAGAAACTCTTCAACATGTTAGCCGTTAGTTTTCAGTTCTGATGAGGTTGCTATTTAATATTTTGCTTGATTGAAAAACAGGGTTCCAGCGGAGAGCCTGGTCCAACTGGGGCAGTTGGTTTTCCTGGACCGTCTGTAAGAATCCTGTTAAATGCTAGAACACTTTATTTTGCCAATGAGCAAAAAGAAGAAAGTCTAATGTACTTTTTTAAAAATTATTTTTAAAGAATAGAATCTACGATTTTGTGGTTTACTTCTTTTTTTAGGGTCAAGATGGCCAGCCAGGAGTCAAAGGTGAAACAGGAGAACCAGGACCTAAAGGAGAAGCAGGAGCTTCCGGACCTCAGGGCATGGCTGGGAAGCCAGGTGAACAGGTACAAAATTCCCAATTAAAATTTTTAATGTCTGAAGTTGTCTTGCGTAATTTGATAAACATCCTCTTTGAATTTCATCTGTCAAGGGGCCTGTTGGTGTCGCGGGGCTGAAAGGAGGCCGGGGAACACAAGGTCCAGCTGTGAGTTTTTCACCCAGCAGTCCAGTTATTGAGAACTTTTAGCTTGTCTAACTCTGCAGCTAAGATGCTAAAAGCACATCGTAATCGGAATGACTTTTTCACACAGGGGTCTCCTGGTTTTCCTGGACTGCCTGGAAAAGTTGGACCTCCAGGTTCACTTGTGAGTCACATACCCTGATATTGGGTTTTTAACTCTACAATAATCACAGCAAAAACCGAAACTAATTTGCGTTTCAGGGTGCGACCGGAGCAGATGGCCCCATAGGCGCTCCTGGAAAGAAGGGCCCTCCTGGGATCGGAGGAGAAAACGGCGCTCCGGGACGTCAGGGAGAGAACGGACCGCCGGGACCAGCAGGAAGCCCCGGAGAGAAAGGAGGACCAGGAGAGGACGGCCCTCCGGTAAGACGAAATGAAGCACTTTCTTATCAGACTCGCATTTCTGACAATCAGACACCGTCACACCTCTCCTACAGGGCCCTGACGGACCTCCGGGACCGGCTGGAACGACAGGACAGAGAGGAACGGTGGGTCTGCCCGGAGTCCGAGGGGAGAGAGGTTCGGTCGGACTGCCCGGTCCTGCGGTAGGTACCCCTGCTGATCTTTTCTTCATATCCATCCTTCTCCAGTAGCCATCAGAACAAGGTGGTTATTTCTGTTATTCCGACTGTAAACTTGAGTTACTCGTCTGTCAGGGTCCACCTGGAAAACCAGGAGCCTCCGGTGCTCAGGGGACCAACGGTCCTCCAGGTGGGGTCGGTTTACCCGGAGCCACGGGGCCAAGAGGTGATCCCGGTCCTGAGGTTTGTCCAGTCTTTCTTCTTTCTAGTGTCTATTATTGAAGTTATTTATTTATTTCGAACAGATAAAAGGTAAAAAAAAGGTAAAAAATAAAACAACTGTCATGGACTTTTACACAATCAAAATTGATCATTCAACATGACACCCAGAAAACTGGTTTGATTGCAACATTCATACTTAATTTATAGAAACATTAAAACTTCAGACATAATAAATCTCATTGTGAGTTAAAACATTTTTGTAGCTTTTCTGCATCTTAATGACACTTTTTTTTTTTTTTTTTCCAAATGACCTCGCGGTTTAATCTCACCGATTCGCGGTCCAGTTCTCCCGTTTCCTGCTGACATACGTTATATTTTTGTTTCTTCGTGTCGTTATTCAGGGCATCGCTGGAGCCGAGGGGGCTCCCGGTAAAGACGGCCTAGTAGGAGAAAGGGTGAGAATAAAGACATTATTTCTGCTCGCGTGTCTTCTCGGGTTATACGAACATAAGTATGAATTCATGTGTTCTGTTTGTGCGTCTTTAGGGCAATAGGGGGAACCCGGGTCCAGAAGGCCTGCCCGGCGTGCTGGGGTCTCCAGGAAACGAGGGACCGGTGGGAACGATTGGCGGTCCTGGACAAAGAGGAGAAACTGTGAGCTTTACGACTAGCTTAGATCCAGTGTTGTGTGTTAAAATTACTGATCCACTGCCTTTTATTGTCTCTTGGTGAGTTTAGGGTGCTAGAGGGCCCCCAGGACCACAGGGACAGCCTGGTGTACGGGGAAAAGTGGTAAGACAAGTCTTTCACATTAAATGCTTAAAAAAACTTCAGCTGTTTAAAACACCTGTGTGTCTTTTTTTGTGTTTTTTTTTTCTGATGCAATGAAATGTTGTTGTGTGTTGGCTCCAAGGGCCCTCAAGGACCACAGGGGGAGAAAGGAGGAGCTGGAGAACCCGGCGAGAGGGGTCAGAAGGGACACAGAGGCTTTACTGGACTCCAAGGCCTCCCTGGAATAACTGTGAGAACGGTTTTCAAAGCCAACAGAATGAGATTGTGTTTTATAAGTTTAACGTACTGTTAAAAATACACAAGAAGGTGAAATTTTGTTGAATCAGAGTTCGGGATGTATGAAAGGTAAGGCTAAGAAAGAGCTGGAAGAACCTAAACCACTGGCTAAAGGCAGTGAAACCATTTGAGGATTGTGAGTTTATGAGTTTGATGCGGAATCAGTCCAAAGGTGGACAGGAAGTCAACCAGTATCAAGCATAAATTGGGTGAAAATGACCAGCAAAAGCTGGCGCACATGAACAAAATTGTTGGTATGCTTTTTTCAATAACAAAAAAAACACAATGGTCATTGAAATTCCTTGAAAATGAAGGAAACAAAACGTCCACTAGGTGTCAGTAACGCAACTTTTCTGCTGCCGATTTGTGAAGAGAATTTAACTTTGCTAAACAGCGAGGGTAATCAAAATGGGATCTTCTCTAACTCAGGGAGCCACAGGAGATGCAGGAGCGCGAGGAATTTTTGGACCAGCCGGACACAGGGTAAACAAAATGAGACTAAAACGTGACCATGTGACGGGGACAACTTAGCATAAAACCTCAGCATGTCTTAAAACCATACAGGGGCCTCCTGGAGTGGTGGGTCCTCCAGGAAAGGAAGGAAATGCTGGCCAGCCGGGACCAATGGGGGCTCCAGGCAGCAGAGGAACCATAGGAGACCTCGGAGCTCAGGTGACTCAATGTGTTTCATCTAAAGTACAACTTCAGACTGTTGTCTCATCTGGATCCGACTTGTTTTATTCAAGTTCAGCCTCATGAAAACACCTGTCTTGTTTCTCTTCAGGGTCCATCTGGAGAACCTGGGCCACCTGGTCCTCCGGGCCCACCAGGTCCTCCCACAGCGGCTGCAGAGGAGCTCTATGCCGTCGATTACGATGCTCACGGCGAAGTTCAGGAAGCAGTAGAGCTCGGCGAGTACGACGACACCGCCGATCCTCCACCTCCGCCAGAGTTCAACAAGGACGAAGCTAAGCCCAACAATAACATCTTGGGCGTCGAAACGGGTGTCCGAGCCACGCTGAAGACCCTCAACGGACACTTGCAGAACCTGCGCAGTCCGGACGGCAGCAAGATGAATCCTGCCAAGACCTGCCAGGACATCAGGCAGTGCTATCCTCAGAAAAGGAGCGGTCAGGATCATGCTGCTTGTTTTTTTTTATTTATTTATTTCTTTTTAAGTCATAAACTCATTTTTAAACCACATCACATGTCCTGATCCGTCTCATTTTATTTGTTGTAGGTGAATACTGGTTGGATCCGAATCAAGGAAGCACAAAAGACGCCATCAGAGTCTTGTGCAACATGGAAACTGGTGAAACCTGCATTCGTGCCAATCCGGCCAGCATTCCCCGCAAAGCCTGGTGGACGAAATCCACCCCCAGCCCCAACAGACCCATCTGGTTTGGAGCTGATATGAACGGTGGAGCCAAAGTAAGAAAACAAGAAAAGCTTTGCGGAGGAAATCTCTCAAAATCCGTGACATTTGCCTTCTCGTTTCAGTTCTTCTACGGCAGCAAGGAGGAGCAGCCCAACGCCGTGGCGGTCCAGATGAAGCTGCTGCAGCTCTTGTCAAAGGAGTCGCACCAGAACGTCACGTATCACTGCAGGAACAGCGTGGCCTTTAAGGACGAGCAGGCCGGCAACTTCAAGAAAGCTCTCGTCCTCAGAGGCGCCAACGGACAAGAAATGAGGGCGCAGGGCAACAGCCGGCTCAAATACGCCGTGGTCGAGGACGGCTGCTCGGTAAGCCACAGAGAATTCCTCTAGACGTGAATAAAACTCGACGTAGAGAGAGAGAGAGAGAGACACGTCCACTCACTTTCCCGCTTCTTTCTCAGAAACCGAACGGAGAGTGGGGCAAGACAGTGATTGAGTACAGAACTCAGACAACCACCAGGCTTCCCATCGTGGACTTGGCCCCAATGGATGTCGGAAAGGCTGATCAAGAATTCGGTCTGGACATCGGGCCGGTGTGCTTCTCATAAAATCACAAAGACGGACACTGTCAGTTCCTTTTAGAAAGAGGGTGTAGAAGTTACCCGTTTCATCGCTGCCTTTCCTTATTGGTGACGGAAGGACACTCGTGCTATTTATTCCAGTTTTCAGTACGTGGAAAGGAACCTGTTCCACAAAGACGTGTAGATGGATTGTAAAATGGAGGAGTGGGCTTTAAAAATAAATGCCCACAGTTTTTTCTAGACGCTTGGATAAAGGAAGAGTCGATGTAGGATAGCTATATTTCTTAATTTTTATGGAATAACTAATTAAATTATTAATATCTGAGCAAAACGGTCATTTGAAAAAGCTGTAAATGCAACAGGATTGTAAATGAAAAAAAAAATAGTATTAGCTTTCTGTGAACAAAATGCAACTCTTTCAACACTAGAGGGAGACAAAGTATTCTTTTTTTTTATTAGTGATTTCACTTGATATTCAAGGTGAAAAAGGCGATTAGCTCAGTTGAATGCAGTACATTTCTGAAGATACATGATTTTATTGAACTGCAACAAATAAATAACAAACAAACATCTAATTTGGTGGTATGGGTCGCTGTCTTCTTGCCCTGTGTCAGACGGGTGTGTGAGAAAACAAAAAAAAAAGAAAAAGTCAGAAAAGAGGCGTTCTTCCAGGAAGAGAAAGAGTCAAAGTTCAGGCCGCACATGTTTCTGGGTCAACCCTTAACTCCCCTCATCCGCTGAAAGATGTGACACCTTCGCTGCTCCACGCGCTCCGCAGCTTGCCCCACATCTGTCGAGGTGGCCATTTTTAGCTGCCGTTTCTATTTTCATTCACGGAAAGTTAAGCAGGTAAAAATGTCAAGCTGGATGGAGCTGGTTTTGAGAGTTTTACATGTGCAGTGTGAAGGATATACTTGTTTGGGAGGCACATTGGTGAAACATGCGTTGGACGTTGGCGGTTCTGTTATTCAGCGGGTCTGTTTCCTGCTTCCAAATATAGTGGGAAGCCTGAGAAACAACCCTATGACTTGCTAGTGTTGCATCTTTTGGACTAAGCAGTTTGATCCTCTTCACCCTTTTAACTTTGAGATGCTTGAAGGAACAAGTCATCACACAATGAGATCAAAATCTGGACTTTGACTTGGCCTAGGACTTTCAATTGTGAACCCACAGTGGATTTATTGGTGTGTTTTGGATCCACTTCTGCTCTATTTTACACATGCTCTCAAATTTTCCTCAATCACCCTCTTTTCTAATAACTCAATGAATTATTAATAATATCTGAAAACAAGATAGCAGGGCTTCATATAAATCCCCAAAATGGCCGTTGCTGAGAAGTCAAAAAAATAAGTTAATTTCTTATAGCAAAAAAATCGAATTAGCTAATTGGTTCAGAGGAATGTTTACTTTAAAGTATGTTTTTAGCGCTATGCTTTTCTGTTTTATGTTACTCTACAAAAGCTAACTTGCGTTTCAGGGAACACAGTTTTTCAGAATAAAATGCACACGTTTTAAATAAAAACTTGCTGCTTTTATTTAAAATAAAGTAATTTTTTCTTTAATATTTTTCCAGAAAAAAAAAAAATTCTAGAAAAATTTTCTGAAGTGATTTTGCCAACCTGCCTGCTTCTTGTCAGCCTTTTTAAAACAGTTGACACTTGGCAAGCTAAATGTAATGTTTATCATGCTAACAAGCTGGAAAATGTGCTAAAATTAAACAGTGATGTTTTTTTAGTAAAAACAATGGATCATTCCTATTAGCAAATTAATTCAGATGCACATCAGATGTCATCCACGCGTGTCTCTGAACTCCATGCAGCTAAATTAAGCTAACACCGCTAACACATGTTGTTATTGTTATTACCAGAAATGGACACGTGGGGGTGCTGGTCTTTAACTTGCTTGTGGAACTCCTGGAAAGGAAGAAGTGGTGTAACTTGCAGATTGACACAGCAAAAAGCGACAAGCGTTACATTCAAGGCCTGCGTCTTGGATGCGTTTATTTAAAAGTGTGGGTTTCTGAGAGAGAACGGGCCTCCCTCTGTGTGTTTTATCCAGACGATTTAGCAGAAACGCCCAGATCCTGACTGGGGTGTCTCTCGTTCCCCGAGGAGCCTTGATGAGATTTCCCAGCTACACCCTTTCCTTCCTCTGCCCCCAGCAACCTCACCTCACAGCTGCCCCTCTGAAAACACTTAAAGAACACAAAGAGCTACCATGAGAAAACATCAAACTCTGCGTTACTCTCGCTGGCATGAGAAGCAGCGCCGAGGATAAGATTCTCATACTCAGTGATCAGAGGCTGTTTCCTCTTCCAATAATGGGATAAACCGTGTTTAGATTTCTTATCCATAACTTGGCTCGTTTTTGCAAGTTTTCCTGTTTATGTTTGTCCCCTGCTTTGAGCTTGCCCAGATGATCGGATTGGACAGGGTAACGGCTTGTCTTGATCGTCGTCTTCTCCTCAAAGGTCATTGAGGTGTCCCCTGACTGGGCTATTTTGAGGTGTTTCTACCTTTAGAAAAATCCTCCAAACTGTTCATTGCAACACATTGAAATGACTTAAAAATGAGAATCACTGCAGCCTTAAAAAGACGATGCTTCCAGAAATGTATTCAGTGTTTCACTTTTTCCACATTTTATTGTATTACAGTCTTTTACCAAATGGTATTAAATTACTTTCTTTTCTATATATTCTACACTGACGGTCCTGATGGAGGGCTGTCATGGCCTGGAAGGGCTTCTCTACAAGCCTAAACACATCATACATCTACAACCTGCATTGTAATTCTTGTTTAACTAAATGCAAGGGTGTAAGTTTGGTGTCGCAGGCTGGTGGGGATGGATTGTGAGGGTGAGAAGGGGTGGGGGGACGCTGATGCACCCACAGTTATGCAACTGGACGGTCTTTTTTTGTGCTAAGAAGGCCAAAACTTAAACGTGAATCCCATGTTGATGCTAGGGGATGAACAAACCTCTGTAGCACCAGACCTTGTGAGGGTGTATATTTTCTGCTCAGTTCATAGGAATGATTTTCTCGTATGAGGTAAAGGCAAGAAAGGTCGATATAGGGTGTCCTTCTTTTATTTTATTTTCAATTGAGATGATGTAAGAAAAACAATTTCCCAGCCTTTCAACACATGTACACCATTTTACCCTTCTCCCTTTCACACATACTCCTCCCGTGTCGGCTAAAGTCGAAGCTGATCAAAGGGGAAACGGGCCGCTTAACATCCCACCTTTTCCCAGATCCTGGGAGGAGTCTGTGCCGGGTGGCAGCGGGGAGAACAATTGCAGGAAACTCGGAGAGGAGCGAGGGAGTTCCTGTTGGCAGGACCACGCAGAAGACGAGAGCAACGACATGCTTCATACAAGTGGACTCGGGCACACCACCCTGTTCAGAAGGAACTGGGCTCTTTAAGATTGGAACAAGAGCTCATTGTTTAAGATGTTTTAGGAGGATTATTCAAACGTCAGACTCTTGAAATAATCCTCCTGAAAACGTCTCAAACAAGAGAGGGGTGAGGCGGACATCCCTCTGCTTTTTGAGACTAATACGCCTTAATAAAACAGTGATCCTTAACCTGCACTAGTTGATAAGCCAATCATCAAAACTTGTAACGGTTTGGATGAGTGGTGTCCACCAGTTTTGTTGTCAGCAACCGCACCTTAAAATACAGGTTGAGTTGAGGGTGAAAAGGTTGAACTAGCACTCCTGTAGGTAGTGTTCTGTAGTCAGGTCAGATAAATGTCCTCTTTAATTCAATCGAGCATAAAACAGTGGAGATTTCTCAATATGTCTACATATAAAAACAAAACATATCTGATGAGAAAGACCTAAGAAATCTTTTATCAGTTGACCAGTAAATATAAGGCAAGTTAATATTTGACAATCACACCATTGGTGTTAATTAGAACATTTCTGAAGGTTAAACCTCATTATTCTTTAGTAACTTTTGCACTCGTGTTTTGCCTGAAGTTCCTTATGGCTCTGGATAGTGATGACTGACACAACTCTGCAATGTTGTGCGGACATCAGGGGCAGTTTCCCTGGACTGGCAGGCTGGGCTGGGACACTCTTAAGCATCCTTGGTCAGGTCAATCCAGGGGTTTGAAAGTCCGTTGGATTCAAGAAGAGCAGGGTGGTTTTCGTCCGGATAGTGGAACGGTGGACCAGCTCTATATCCTCAGCAGGGTCCTGGAGACTATGTGGGAGTTTGCTCAACCACTCTACAAGTCCTTTGTGGACTTGAAGAAGGCATTAGACTGTGTCTGTCATGGACTCCTGGGGGAACCCTCTGGGGCGTACTCCGGGGACAATAGGGTGGGAAGAAGATCAGTACTTCCAAATCCAAGGCCTTGGTCTTGAGTCGGTAAAGACTGTCTGGGTCCGGCTAGAGGTAATGTTTTACTTATCTCGAGATCTTCTTCATGAATGGGAAAAATGGAGTGCAGCATCTGCAGTGAAGCTGGGCGCCGTACTGGTCTGTCGTGGTGAAAAGAGAGCTGGGTCAAAAGGCGAAGCTCTTGATTTACGTTCCTACCCTTCTCTATGGTCACGATATTTGGGTCACGACCAAAGGAACGAGATTGCGGCTACAAGCGACCGAAGTTAGTAGGGTGTCTGGACTTGAGAATCTAAGGAGAGAAGTTAAATTTTCCTGCTAATGTCTGGACTCTCATCTGAAAGGGACTCTGAGTACAGCTGCTGCTTCTCCATGTTGAGAGGAGTTAGCTGATTTGGCTCGAGCATCTAGTTAGTATGTTTCCTGGATGCCTCCGTCCTGGTGGCAACTCCCACCAGGAAAACCAGAGGAAAACCCAGAACACAGTGGAGGGACTATGTTTTTCAGCTGGTCTGGGAATGCCTTGGGATTCCCCCAGAGGAGCTGGCCCAAGTAGCTGGGGAGAAAGAAGTCTGGACCTCCCTAGTTTGGTTGTCACCCTCCGACCAGCCCCCGAATAAGCATAAGAAAGATGGATGGATGGATGGATGGAACTTTTGTACTCAGCCACAGAAATGTTAACAAATAGTCTTCCGACTAGGCTGTCAAAAGTGTCAAAAATCCAAGTCCTTAGAAAGTCTGCATGATTTCTGTAAACTTTTTTTAACATGTATGTGACTGTATCTAAAACCCCTTCCTCCTACCCCTCTGGACGTGACCCCTCCATGTGACATATTCCCACGTTGGATCACGATGTTCTTTCAGAAACCGCCAGAGTTGACAACCAAGTGTTGACATCACCAGCTGCTCACATAAATTATGACCTCTTAGTGGTCTGAAAGGGCTGTGTAGGGAGCAGCAGACTTCCCTCAGACCCACCCAGGCCGGGTCACATCATCCATGTAGCCAGGCCACACTGCTAAGCCCGAGCCGTTGCTCCCTCCTCCACACCCTCCAGCACAGACAAGAGCTCATTCCATTGTTCTCAAGAGTGAGAGATCCTCCATACACAAGAAGCCCTGAGTGTGCTGTGAGCCAGATGTCCGGATAAAATATGAGTCGCTATTGTTTTTACAAGAAAGGTTCTAATGAACTGGGATTACTGGGAACAATTGTCTCCAACTGGAGTCACATCAAAAATGAAAATCAGAAATCTTTTACTTTCACTAAATCACAAGGTAATATAAAAGTTATATTACATTGCTTCCTTCAAAGAATATGCATTCCTAGCATACCATCTCAGCCAACAAAAGGAGATAAGGTCCAACGCATCTTGCTCATTTGAAGTTCTGTTTTTTCCACAGTGGGAGTTTCCTTCTTTAGAATGGAAAAGTCTGACTGTACAGATGGGGATGACGTTGTTCATACCAAATGACTTTTTATAAGACAGATTTGGGGAGTTTTTGGTTTGTTTTTTAGACTGCTTACTGTTTTGATTCCGCTGGAAAAGGGGCTTTGGAGAAAGTCAATAAAAGAAGATCTTTGCCAGAAGAAGGTTAAAGTTTCACCCTAATCGAAGCACAAATCTTTCAAGGAGACATCTTTGCAATCTGACAGATTGAAAGATTTTGCGAACAAGAGTTGGCAAATTTTTTTAAAATCAACCTTTTTGAGCTTTACATCATGTTTTCATGTTATCCCCTCATCAGAAGAAACCTGGAGTGTTTCCTCGATTCTTTCATCCACGTTTCATTCCCTTGGTCTGGGCATTTGCACGATGCAGTGCCGCCTTCGAGCTGCATTTGAACACTCCGCCCATGCGATTCCCGCACTCTGCTCCTTCAGACTAGCCAGCAGCAATTAGCAAACACATGGAACACCAGCTGAGCTCATTATAGGAGCTACTTCTCTGTGTGACGCTGGTAGAAACTTTCTTAAAGGGTTAATAGAGCAGCCGTGTTGTGATGACTTCCTGAAGGCGAAGCTTGAGAAAGTGCATGAGTTTTTAAAGAGACAGAGGCCCAATTTCAAGGCGTGAAATTACAAAGTCAAATTTCTTTGAAGTCATATTTGAGATGTGAAGCATTTTTATAACAACTGAAGTTTACTTTAAATCTAACTCAACTGTTTGAGATGAATCCATCGGCTGTAGCGCAGCTGCTACAAACGGAGCTTATTTTGGCGTCTTTTTTGCTCGTTCTGCAGAATTGTCACGGAACATGCGACAATTCTCTTCTCTGGCTCTATTCTCTCGCGTCCTGTGGAAACGTCCTTGACAGATTCGCAGAATTTCTACCAACCGGGCTTCTGATTCAGGTCTCGGTGGAAGTCAGGGAAGTGAAGTCAGTAAACAAGCTTTAGTCATGGAGCTGAGGAAGTGTTTACTACCAGCACACAAGAATGGATGGATCAAGAGTTCAATGGCGATGGTATTCTTAGAAACAGGAAGCCTGCAATGCATCCACGGCTCCGATTTCCATCACCAGACGGCGTTGTGATTGATAAACAACAAAACGCAAACTACGGCCCAGATCCTTCAAATTCTTAAATCGGCACTTTTCTGCTTCCTCCCCCAATAAAACAGGAAATATGTGCCATCAAACTTTATGGGATACTAAACCATCTGTCATGCAGCTGCAAGGGGAAACAAGCAAAAAAGCGTCGAGGTACAAAGCATATAACTGTTCTGGACAAATAAAAAAAAACAAACAAACAAACAAAAAAAAGATAGCATGACGGTTTCATAATTGTTCTTCCCAAGAATCACAGATACCAGAGTCCTATCTGGAATTGAGCTAGGTCTATGCACAGCTGCACATGTGCTTTTGATCAGGTCGTGTCTCGGAAGAGAAAGGTTGCATGTCCACAGCCGCACCAGCCTCTCTACAGATCGAACTCGACAAACGACGGCACGAAAGTATAGATACAGCACTTTTCCCACGGGACTTCCTAATTGTACCCGTTTGCACTCGCATGCCTTCTGGACACGGAACAGACAGTAACCCGCCCTGCTTTGTCTGGAAACAATATTCATTAGAGCGAGAAATATTTTTCTGAGGTGAGACGAGGAAATTCCTCCCTCGATTAGATATGTGGGAAAGGCAACAAAGCGATTTGTTCTTTAGGAAAGAAAACGGGGGTAAAGGAAGAAAAAGGAGGTGGGCTGCAAAAGAAAGTCATAATGCTCTTAAGTCAACAAGTCTTTATTTACAGTATTATTACTTCAGTAGGAACAAAATCTCCTGGTAGTTTAAATACTGATACAAAAACAACAAGAACGGTTGCTTTAAGGACATGTCTAAACAAGGTGAGCTTGATTAAATACGGAAATATAACAATTTTAGTGTTTTGTGACCAAAAAAAAAAAGTGTATTTTCACAAGAAGACGTTGAGAAAGAGTCAAAACTGCCAGTAAGAACGTAAAACATGAATAAAAGACATTCTAACATTAAGTAACCTGTTATACCTGGGCTTATTTTTGGCTATGCACATGTCAATGATTTTTTTTTTTTTTTAGGGTCTAAGCTTCTTTGGAGAATTTTAAACCAGCACTTGCTAAACCAGAAACCGGTCAAGAAAAAATGGGTGTTGTGAAGGACAGAAATCATGAAAGACTTATTCGCACATGTCACACGTGGTTCGTTTGCGTGCCAGGAAATCGCACTTTGTCCATTTTGGCCTCACGAGAAAGCGGAAACACCAAACCAATGTTTACCACAGCCGGATTCTCCAAACAGCTGCCGGGTGAAGGTATAACCACAGCATTACGCGTGACTCGAGTTGAAGACTCGAGTCTCAAATTGTTGGAATTTAAAATTCGGACCTTGAACTCGCCTGACTTCAAATCCATCATGGCTGCCGCACATACAAAAATACTAAAATGTGCCAGCTTTACCTCTTTGTTGGTGTCATTAAACCATAGGAAACAAAACTGTCCCCATATGTAAAAATGATTGCTTAGCCTTCTAATACATGAAGAGAAATTCACTGAGTTGCTAACAGTAGTAATTCTTGTCACAGTAAAACAATTGGCAAACTCTCAAGAGGTTTGAACCAAAACCAATAAGCTTTAGCATTCCCAGTTTAGATTATGTATCCAAAATATTGAATACGAGCATCTTGGGTTGAATTCATAAAAACAGTTAATGTGACAGATTGTGCCTCAGAGTTTCCTTGGAAAAAGTTTGAATTTTCACTGCTTCCTGTCAGTAAACTTTACAAACATAACATCCCGTGCCTCACCATGCGGTATGTTTCAATCGGTCGAACACACCCCTCTCGTTTCTCCAGCATTCAGAATCGTATACATAAATGAAAATACAATTAAACCAAAATCAAATGCATGAAATGCAAACAGTGAGCAGAACCCAATGGAGTGAAACATCCCAAAAAAAAAAAAAATCAGCAACATCTTAAGTTTAGCTTTATATCGAAATGCCATGCAGATTGACATGAGAAAATCCACTCGGTTGCCATCGTCCTTTGTTTTGACATTTTGCACTATTCTCCCACAGAAATACTATACAGTATAGTGAAAAGAATCACTATTTCTTGGCCCTGATTTGATTCCTTTCTGCCTCAATGTTTTCAACACTAAGACAATCCAAACTGCTCTCTTAACTCTTTTTTTTTTTGTTGGTTTGTTTTGCATGTCCGCTTATAGAAAAAATTCATTTGAACGTCGACTCTTGTGTCTTCGAATAAGGGCTTTCCGATCTGAATATGTCAGAGTAGCTCTTGCCATTCATGTGCTCGGTGTGGCTCTCGATGCTGTAGCAGCGATGGACTTCGGTGAGCGACGACGCCACGTAGTACGCCGAACGGAAGAACTCGGGGTTGGCAAACGTGCCGGCGGACTGCATCCGCAGAAGGTTCCACTGCCTCCGGAGCACCGTCTGGACCTGGGGAGAGGGAAGAGAACGTAACGCCGTTCACAGTTCGTCTCAGTACGAAACAAGCAAACTGAAATTGTAACGCGTGGTGAAAACGTGAAAAGGATTTACTCTATGGCACATTATGTGCATCAAATTTCTAACTAGTAAAAACATATTTTCCTTTTTTGTTTTTTGTTTTATTTCAAAGCAGAGACCCGTCTTCCATCACATCCTTTTTACAGAAGGGACCATTTATGCTTTGTTCTGCCGAATTATTACTTCTTCAGATTTTACCGGCTACTTTTATTTATTGGTGTAACACACTCGAGCCAGCAATAAAGCAAACTAAACAAATTTGAAACGATTTTGAATTTGGGATTAGTGATTGGAGACAAATGTACGAAGTTGTTGGCGTTGGGTATCGGTTGATACTACTGTTGGGTTTAGTATAACAGAAAAATAAAGTACAAAAAAAATGAAAGACAGGTGGCAGAAGAAAGGAAAGGACAGTGGTTGTATATAATGTAAGAAATTGGAGAAATAATAACAGAAATGAACAGGAGAAAAGTAGTAATTATTTTGCTACTTGGAATTGAACACACGGCACTGAATAGTACATTATTTTTCATTGGGAAAGATCAGGCAGGGAATTGTTATTGTGTGGAAGATGAGACAACAGGACATTACAGGAATCAGCAGATTCAGAAAAAAAATGAGTTAATAACCTTATTGATATTTTGAAAATTAAATTGTTGATTTGTTGCAGAAATATTCAGAAAGCAGATGACGTCGGGCTATATTTGATATTGTTTAAAACAGTGCAAGTTGGGGGGGGGTTTCTTCCTCTTTTGTCGCGCTATCTACAATCCTCACCGCTTGGTGGCGGTAGTGCAAACCTACCGTTTTTTCCAATCACCAATGAAACTCAAGAAGAAGAAGAAGCTACTAAACTGTTTAGCGTGAGAATCTTTGCAGTTTAAGACGGGAAAAAGTACTGGATATAAACCTGTAACAAGTCGTTGTGTCGATAGCTTTGCTGTTTACCAGCCGACGTCTGAGCTGCACCTAGTTCAAGTGAGTAAACACACCGGAGTTTGAGTTTTCTGTTGGAGCTACCTCGCTAGCTAGCCTCGCTAGCTCTTAATTTCTATCGGTTTCCTGAAAGTTAATCTCGTTCTGCTTTCAACTGGAGGTAATATGGTTACTTTATCGACTGTGAAAATTCATATGACTGTGGTTAAAGCTTAAAAACATGCCTTGTTTTGTTAACCGGTGCCCCACAGGTTCTGACTGAGGGGCACTATACTGTTGTTCCCATCGTGTCGCATTGAGGTCGGTCAGCATATTGTACGTCTCTTGCGTAGGTTTTGATTCTGTTGAGCACATTGTTGTCGAATGTTTGCATTTATCTGAATTATTTAATTGTTCAATTGGAAGCTTTTCATTGAGTTTTGGGTAAAATTTCATGTTTTTCCACATTGTTATTGGTGAAATTATTTTTGCAATGTCCCCCCCCAAAAAAAGGACTGTTGATATTGAAAAATGTTTGATAGCAAAAAAATGAGTAAGTTGATAAGCCGATGTCGAATATGTGTACAGAGATCTAATTTGTGGATTAATAGAAATTGAAAGTAGAATTTCTGTATTTCTGTCATTGTTTAGAACAGGGTGCATCCAAAAGATGCTTCCTTTTGGGGTTTATTTATGAACACACATTGACAATGTCATTGACTAAATAAACAGTATTAAATCTTTTATGTTTTTAAATTTGTTTAAATTTAATTCAATAAGTTTGTCAGTTTTGTGCACACATTTCTCTATTTCATGGTTTCACAGGTGTGTGTGTGTGTGTGTGTGTGTGATCCAGAATCCTCAGCTTCACAGAGCGCAGTCTCAACCAACGGCGACGCCTGCCATTTTGACATCGGCGAATGATCCAGTAAAAACCCGATTGATCTCAACTAGAAAGCCTGCAAAACGTGCCACGCTTACTGACGCATTTCCAATTGTCGGCAGGCGGACAACGAGACGAGGAAGAAGAATTAGATGCCGAGGAGGATTCATCGCCGGAGAAGGACGAAGGAGAGAGACACGAGGCCGGATCAGCTACCGAGGCAAGTTATGAAGTAGGCAAAATGTTTTGTGTATGAGGTAGGGCTGTTTGTGTGTGTGTGTGTGTGTGTGTGTGTGTGTGTGTGTGTGTGAGAGTGACAGCTAGCACGCAGTCGCTGTAATGACATTGAATTGTCAGTCACTTGAAATAGAAAATGTCAACAAAAAAAAAGCGCAAAGAAAGAAAAACAAACTAGCAGTTAGAAAAATGAATACAATAGAAAAAAAACTGGACAACTTTTTTTCAGCCGGACTTAAAACCTGCATAATAACAGTAGCCTGTTTAATATGTAAGAAGTTTTGCAGAGTGGATTTGGTTAGGTTTAATTAGAACTTAATCGTAGAGCATAAACTGAAAAAAATATATATATATATTAGGCAGTTAAGGTCGCTACTCACCTCCCCGTTGAAGAAGCAGAATATCGTAGAAACCAGGAGACCCTAAATGTCAGTAGAAAGATGGGATGAAAATAAGACTAAATGATATTAAGACATACTTTCTGAAATAAGTCGTAAAACAATCCAGCGCGTTTCGTCGGCGCCGACCTGGTAATGCATGAGGACGTTCATGATGTATAAGTAAATCTCCGAGATCCAGTGGTCGTGGGGCTTGTACGCCAGCAGGACGTACTGGATGCCCAGCAGGGGGATGAGGATGAGGGTGGCCCTCACCGCCCTCATGTACAGGCTGGATTCGGCCTGATGCGTGACGCGCAGTTTGGTGATGATGACCCGAATGATGTTCAGAAGGAAGAAGAAATTCACCTGTCGACGAGGAAGATCGGAAACGACGTTAGAAATATGTCAAGAGCGTCACATAGCGCTTCAAATACCTGCCAGGTTAGACTATCACAGCAGTAGAGTGGTGCGTTTAATGACTTCCTGTTTGCTCTGTTAGTATTTTTCCACCATTTTTTATTTATTCTGTTCAAACTCTTGTTTGAACAGAAAACGGTAGCTTTTTTTTTTATTACAGTAGCTCTACTAATACAGACAGAGCTCGAGTGGCTTGTTTTGCATAGTGACACTTTTAAGAAATGTATATAAAAAAAACATATGCTAACTTATTGCATCTTTAAAGCTTTTTACTCATCAGACAAAAATCGTGAAAATCAGCCTTAAGGGAAAAAAACCCCAACAAAACTAACTCTTCTTTTACCGAAACAGCCTTTGGCTTATCCAATAAATACTCTCACCACTAGCGCCGCGCAGATGGGAGCATGGATAATGTACAGCAGGGACGTAGCCGAGCTCACCCAGCATCTGCAAGCGCACGGAACAGACGGCCCGTTAACAAAGCACTCTCTCTATATATATATATATATAAAACACTTTAGGCGTCAGCACGAATCATAAAAACTCACTTGTCGTTGTAGTAGCAGGTGCGTGCTATGGAATATATAACAGCCGGCACAAGGGGGAAACCTGTGGGACGTTTGAACTTTAGCAACTCTGACATGCAGCATCATTTGTTTTTTGAAGCAAACGTCGTCTTTACTAACCCCATCCGAGAAGGTAATACCACATGAGATGTTGTTTCTCGGCGAACACCGCCACGACAATCAGCGTGTGCAGATAAATGCCCTCACACAGCATCCAGAAGTAGTTGCAGCTCATGATGTACATTTGGACGAACGCGAGAATCTTGCAGCTGCCCTGTACAGAAAGAGACCCGGAGACTCGATTACCGTCGAGCCGCTCGACGAACAAACGCGCTTTTGTTTTGACCGCAAGGGAGAAATCCATCTGACCTGGCTGCTCAGCGAGTCCTCCTTATTTACGCAGAACCATGTCACAGTAATCACTGAGTTTAAGACAAAGGAAAGGAAAAGATTTTTGTGAAGAGTTATCCTCTCGCAGCTCAAAGTTCTGAGGAAACCAGAAAAGAGAATTTAGGCACATTTTATCGTGAGCGAATGACGAGTTTACTCCCGATTTAAGGCAACTTACTTGAAATAGAAGAAGATTCCCAAGGAAACGAGGAGCGAGACGAGCGACAGTCCATGACCAATCATGATCAAGTAGAAGTGGGTCATTGCCGTAGGCTGAAAGGAGGTGGGATCACATTAACGTAGCAACACTCGGCTCACTCTCAGTGTGTGTGTGTGTGTGTGTGTGTTTCTCACCGTCCAGTTAGTTTCATTGGGCTTGCAGCCGGTGAAGTCCGTCCACGTTCTGTTGCTATCCGGGTGTCGCGCCCACTCGCCGGTCTCTGTGCAGACTTTTACTGCTATTGCTGCGGAAAAATATTATTACACAAGTTTTTAACTTGCTGACGGCGTACGGCAGAAAACTCCCCAAGCCCAGTAGTTTAGCGCGAGGGCAGTCATTCGTCCAGCAGCCGCCGTGCTTTTGAGGAAAAAAAAAAATGTTTAAAGTCGGCAGGAAAAATGGAATATTTTCCATCTTTGAAAATTATGTGTAATTGAAAGATTGGAAGATGAATACCTGAACACCAAGTATAAAGTCTTAGAAAATGCAAAGATTGTAACGCTCAGCCCGGTGGGGGCACAAGTAAAGCCTGGTGGCCCGCCAGGCTTAAAATACACAGGGGGAAGCCCCTGTACAGTATAGATTTTTGATTGTATTACTGTTTTGTATTTTTTGGTGGGTCTCTTTTGTAAATATAGGAGCCTCAAGAAATGTTTCCTGTATAAATACAGGATCACGTGTGGCTTGTATTACTTAATTAGGATGTAACAAAGTGATAGTATTGATGATTATTTTTTATTTGGAGACTCTTGAGCAGTTTGTAGTTATTGCGAACTACATGTCACGTTACTAAATTTGGTATTATTGAATTTCCCGGCGACTTTTGACATTTTCCAACATAAAAACACGGCGGGCCGCACGCTAGCGACTTGACCGCCGAAACCCAGCACACGCATAAGAAAAAAATAAACAGTGTTGAAGCCATTTACTAATCGATTAGCCTCGCATCATTCTTAACCTGTTACAAGCTTCTCTCAATCTGAAAATATGCGTTTGTTTCAGGACCAGAGAAATGCACCTCGTGTGTCAAAATCCTCAAAGTAGTCTGGACAGTTTTGCTCTGTGGTTCCAGGTTCAGTGTCTTCCCAGCACAGCCATCCGTCCCATGTTGCATTGCAGTGATTTATTGCAGTCCCTGATATGAAATGAAAAACAAAAAAAGCACAGTTTAAAATGTCAATGTTTCCCCATTAATTTACGAGTAGAAAGTCGTCCGTCCCTGAACGAAGAGGCTTTTTAAGCACGACGCCTCTGCAAGTGCGGCGTTTCCCTCGCTCACCATTACTGTTAATTTTGCGGTCGGATCCTCTCGTGATCCTTTGGAAGCACCGGAACTGGGACGCGGCGATCCGCTGGTGCAACCACTGGAGGCTCGCTTGAGTCCCGTTGCCTCTGTCGTCGTCGTTAGCCGTCGCCCGGACCGACAGCTGCGATTAAGGAAACGGACACGTTGAAACAAAATGTCTGGATAAAACCACACAACCTCATATTTTCACTTTGAACGAGGCAGTTCTGAGAACCTACGACTCCTAAAAAGATGTAATAAAATGCAATAGGAATAGAGGCTGAACTTCTGATTCCATAAATTGATGTTACTTGAGTTGTTTAATGACTTTATGAATATATATACATGTATATAAAATTATGTTTAGGAACCACAACAACCTAATTTTAGTTTTAAAAATGTAGTGGCCGAAACAAGTGAAGTTTATGTTAACGACGCAGATATTTATCGGTTCTGCTAAATGAAATATTTAGAGATTATTCGCATTCACCGTTTTGTAAAATTGAAAGCAAATTTCAGAAGAATGCAACACGCTAGCGATACGAGGCACGGGCGTGAAGCGGCGTTTGCGAACACGGGTCCGGGTAAAAGGTTATTTTCTCCTCCAAGCTTGCGTAATGTAGTTTTAAAATCTTTGGAAGTCGACGTAGATGCCGACGGCCGCGGGCAGGAAAGGTTTCCCGTAGCAGTCTGTATTCCAGCAAATTTGCGGAAGCCTCTGACTACAGACGCCGTTGACTCAAGTAAATGAAGCGTTTAGTTCTTTAGAGTAAAAGATTTTAGATAAATAAGGCATACCGTTTAGAAAAAGAACAACAAATTTGATGTACTATTCTCTAATTGTTGTAGAATTGATATTGTACATTATATTTGTCTGCTTCGCCAGGTGACTTTTTGCCGTTTCCACGGAAACAATAAAACGCGACTACCTCGTGGAAGGAGAGGAGCGCCAGCAGCAACGCGATGTGGCTCAGATCCATCTGCGCTCTGATCCTCTGAGGAAAGAGAAAAAGAGATATTGTTTATCACTCCAAACCGATACAGCTATAATGACATTAACCCCCCCCCCTCCCCCCACCTCCCCCAACAGCTTCTTTTGGGGTTATTTTTAGTCGATCCAGAGGAACAAATCAAAATGTCCATACTTTTGTAAATAGTTTGTCCCTGGAGTTTGCAAATAAAAGTTCTTCCAGAGCAGCTGCCGGCTCAATCCAGCTCATTGGTGCAAGCTCCATTTTTTATTTTTATTTTTCTTCTAATCTTTCCTGCAATATTCTCTGCCTCCGTCTTGTCCAGCTGTAAAAATCACAATACATAACATCGATCTCGATCAGAAATCACGTAAACGTAAGCGGAGTCGTGTTTACAGAGCGGAGCTGTGGACTTTTTTTTTGTTGTTTTTTTTTTTTGTTCTGGATGTCAGGGTCACGGATTTGACCTTTGCTTCCTCCGTTCCCCTCGGCTTCCTTCCCGCGTGGAGCATTATGCCTGTCGAGCAAGTTGAGCCGGAGGTTCAGTCAAAACATCGAGCGTGTAAAAATGTAACGGCAGCACCGTTACAAACGGTCCGGCGAGCATAAAGCAGAGAGAACGAAGTTTTATTCTTTGATATCGGCAGGAGAAACTTCTCTACAGCCAGGTGAGCTGTAATTAAAGAAGGACGCACTGCCGATGCGACCATTCCTTCTCGAAGGTCACGGCTACGGTATTTGTCCACGAAATCCTGGAGGAGACCTTTATCACATCCATAAGTTGGGTTTTACTCACAGTTTTGTGAAAAAACAGTAGGATTAGTTTCTGAAGGCGCATTCCTTAATGAGCTCAGAGCAGGTGGAAGCGATTCAATATCTGGGAACAAGTTTGTATGTTAATTTAAGAAATGTGCATGTTTTATAACATCGTATGTTGTTAAAGGAGGCGTAAAGGTGCAAATGGAAAGAATGTCAAAAGAACCTTAGGAAATACTTTTTTATTATTTCTAAATTTAATGTGGGACGACAAAAATTGTAGGGAGGAATAAATCAGGATCTCCAACTTCAAAAGAGCGAAATGGGCTGCAGGTGGAAGTAATCTGTATTTAGAAGTCGATTAATTAATCATTAGTCAGCTGAGTAATGATTAATACCTTATGAAAAATCTGTCTTTTTTACAAGAGCGTCAATTGTGTTTCCATAAAATGAAGGGCTACATTTTTCATAACACGCTTGGTGTAAAAACATGACACACAATCTGTTTAGTCACATTGCAGTTATGTTCTTCTTGATGAACCCTAACCAAACAGGAATCTGTGCAAGTAGTTTAACAGGAAAACAATGTGAAAACACTCGACTCCCCACGAAGGAATATTAAGATGTAACTCCATGAAACTCATCAAGTTATCCTCCAAATCCACTTTGCTTGTCGCATACTCCACTTGATGTCATGAAAATGGTCTGTTGTCCTGTGAAATGACCATCAGCAAAAAGTTGAACAACAACAACAACCCATCTTTTACTTGTTAAGCGTGACAAAAAGGCACGGGCTCCCAGAAAACAGCTGGAACAATAAAACTGTACCCTCCCTCCTTTTCACATGTAACACACTGTTCAGTTCAGCGTAGAACCTTACCTTTGCAGAAGTGAAAGGGAAAAAGTCTTGCCACAACAAAGAGCAAGCCCGCTTCAGTAAGAGGTCGCGGTCCTGCGCGCGCGCGGAGCAGCGGAGGTTCACTGAACCGGGCCGAGCCGTTCACAACCTACCGAGTCGGCGTGTGACATCAGAGGCCCGTCCCAGGAGGCAGAACGTCCAACGTCGCCACCTACTGCAGTTTAGGTTGAGTTGGTAGCATCTGTATGTTTTAATTTCAGACCACAAAAACAAACAGGCCAGTAAATACAGAGAGCAGTTTGGAAGAAAAACAACCTTTTTTCCTCAAATGTTTATTTTTATGTTATACTTTGTATTTTCTTTAGATTGAATGAAATAGGAAAAGCAGTAATTATCTACACTACAACTGAAATGTTTGTTGCAGTGTTGGCAACATATGCTTGCAACAATTGAGTGTTATCCTAAACATTTGGTTTTAAAAAAGGTTTAGTAAATGGTACCATTTTGACCCTGCCATGTTAATTAGTTGATTTTAGTCATCAGCACTGAGTTTCCATTTATCCTCAGGAATCTCACCCAGTTTGACAAGCGGAATACCTGGAAAGAACTGTTTTCTTAAATAAGGATAAATGATTGTTGATCAGAGTTTAACTAGAAGTTTTTTCAGGAAACTAGATTTAGAGACTTTCTCCTGAGATACTATGTCAAAATAAAGAGATGGGATGTCAAAATGAGGTCAAATGACACATAGTATAACATCAAAATGAGGTAGAGAGACATAATACAGTATGATGACAAAAACGAGGTTTGAGTCTGCGCTTTGGATGCGATAAAGACTGGGTTCAAGTCCTGGTCATGGATCGAATGGGATCAATGAGCCCAAAGTGTAAACTCAATTCACTGTGTCAAACAAGCCACCTCATTTTATCATTTTATCTCGTTTTTGACATCATGCTATACTATGGGCCTGGCTCCTGTTCCTGATGACCTCCAGATGGTTCGCTTTGCGGCTTGACAGCATTTGTTCCATATTCATCACTTTCACGGCGTTTGGCTGCATCCTGTTCAGAGACGGTGAGCTTTAGGACGGGAATCAGAAACCGGTTCTTTCCAGTTCCGTTCCTTAGAATCGGTATGCTCCATTCAAAATGGTCTCCTGTCTTTTGTCGCTAAGCTGCCCTTTAACACTTATTCCCTTCCAAATCAAATCAAATTTTATTTGTATAGCACATTTCAGCAACAAGGCATTTCAAAGTGCTTTACATCATAAACATAAAAACAGAGTCATGCAACAGAATCAACAATCAAAACATGCATTAAATTCATAAATGATTATGTTTCATAAACAACTCTAAGTGATCCCTCATACCAACTCTGATCCGTGCATATTATATAGGCTTGTTTTGGAAACAGGCAAATGGTGACTCAGATGGTGAGGTGGGGAATTGAAGAAACAAGGCGTCATGATTCCCTCAGATCTTTAATTACATCTCGAACTTTAACAATAGATTGACTTCAAGCATTCAAAATGCAGTGGGATGTATGCTTGCACTGCTGAGTCATAACTATGACCTTTCAAATAAACAAAAATGCCTTTAAAGCAGCCTCAATCCTAAATCAAAGTTTGCACAATAATTCAGTGTGTTTCTCATTATCACATTCCTCTCCACAATGATCTCCAGGGTGAGACATACAGCAGATTTGCATATAAATTGTGGCAAGGTGTGAAGCATTCACAGTAATTTCTGTAAACATATACATTTGTGACATTTGTCCATAATGCCTTGCGACTGATACATTGCCACTGCAGGAAAAGGCTGCAGGAATCAAGACGGAATGTGTTTTTAGGGATCACCGAGATCCTCTGGCTCATGATGACGACTGGGTTAAAAGCCGATTTAGACTTCCTAGAGCATTGCTCTCGGATCTATGTGCTGAACTGGGTCCAGTGTTGGAGAGACCGAGCCAGAGGAACCGCACCAACCCTGTCCAATTACAAGTGTTAACCACTCTGAAGTAGCCCGCTGGCAACCAGCGGGTTGCCAGGTAACCAGCTGGCAACCAGCATTCCTTCCTTCAAAAATTAGCAGAAAGAAATGTGATTGATTTAATCAACAATTAATTACTGTGGAGCATGCCATTAGCCTCCTAAAATGTTGGTAGGGGTGTATAAACTATATTTTACATCAATGTGGCTACCAAAAATAATGTTTTCAGCTCCCCACCTCAGTCGCTTTCTGCCTGAATTGCATTTTTTTCTCTCCTTCTCCCTGTGTTTATCATTGTTAATCAGGGAAAAAAAATGGTCAGCTGGCTTATTAAATAAACACTAACATTAAGGAAGTGCTTTGCATCGATCTTTTTTGATTGAATGTGGGAATGTCGAAGGCAGAACTTGAGGTGGGACAATGTTTGCAAACTTTGAGGTGCAGCTGTGATTTATAAAATAAAACTGCATGCTGGTGTGCATACGTATTGTTTTACAAATCTGAACATTTTTGTGCCATACATACACTTTTATAATGGAACCCACACAATCCTTTATGAATGAGACACTCGATCTTTTAGCATTGGATTGTTTTTACCCTTACAGCTCCCAACAAAACAACATACTTTAAGTGTTGGTAAGCTATAACAGCTCAGAGCTATTTACTTGGGAAGTCTGAAATGCAAATTTTCTTTGCACGCCCTATGAGAATTAAACTGATACACATATTGTACTTTGATTTGGTTGAGTTTGTGGGACTTCCTCAACCGTTCAGAGAATCACTAGTGTTTACAGATATGTATTCTCAGACTGCACTCCAGGACACACAGTTACTGTAGAAAATCTGGCTGTGAACACACTAACGGATGCCTGGTTTGGAAACAGCAGAATTCTAAACTGCAAAATGTCAATCTGTGGTGAACATCAGGTTGCACTGCCAGGTTTCGGTTTGAGCAAATGATAAAATATGTGCAATCAGGTGTTTTAAAATAAAGAAATCCTAAAATATAACAAAGACAAAATCAATGTAAGCAGAGAAGGTCAATAGTGCAGTTTTTTTTTGCTTGAAAAGAATAATCTGATTCTTTGTCCGCCTGCTCCATTCTGAGGCAAGGCTGTTAGGACAGTCATTTTCTGTCCACAGGGTGTCATGCTAAGCAGCAAGAGCAAGATTTTTTTTTCCCCTTGTACTTCAAAGGAAAGCTCAGGTGAGCTGTGATGAAGCCATGGCTCTAGGTAATGTAGGGATGATATGTGTGTTTTTCAGGGTTATGTCGAGTGCGCATCTGAGAAATTATAGCCTCGATGCACAGAACATGATATAACAAGCCACAGCAGAAGAAACGGATCTGATGGACTAAATGGCTTAAACAGGATGAAAAGCATAAAAAACAGAGCACTGAAATAACATACGGTGGGTTGCAATACTACACATACCCCTTGAACTGTTTATTACAACCACAAACAAATATATTGCATTGTATGGAAAAGTTCAAAGGGTATGAACACTTTTGCAAGACAGTGCAGTATAAAGTCATTTGAAAATGCTTTAGCTAAAAGGAGTGAGTAAAGAGGCCTTAACTGCCTCCTCTACTCCTGGTGACCATGCTGTTGCTCAAGGCATCTATTACCCACTGTGAGCAGCTTACGTAGCCAGGTCATGCCCTCTTCCTTGAAAGGCCTTCTCTTTCTTTGTTATCACTTATTATTGGTACCTGCTTTACACGGGAGGGCCTGTTCTCATGTGCCCAGTAGTCTCTGCTGACCACCACCATCCATCTGCAAACCTTCCAAATAGCAGGCCTTTCAGCAACCTCATAAAGGTCTAGGATCTACTGCTTCAAAGTCTCTGTAACCAATTCCCCTTTGGAAGAGAGCTGGGCAGATTAAGGGACTTTCACTGGTCAAAACTTAAAATAAAATTCTAAAAACTCATTCATCCTTGTAAAAGTTATACCCTTTGAACTTCACATGTTTGTCATTTTACAGTCGCAAGCATCTTACTGCGATCTTCTGCAATAGATGTTTTGTTTGCAATTGCTGAAAATGTCTTTAACAGTTTTGCAGTCTTTAACAGAGACTGAAGGATTGGACTGGATGAAGAGTGCCTGTAAACATCAACATCAAGAATTTGTCAGGTCACAAATTCTTAATTGCTTTAGGGCCTGGGGTTTGACTAGGCTGTTTCAACATCGATATCCAGGGCTGTGCTAGCTATTTGGGTGCCCTAAGCATAGATGTTTTTGGTGCCTTGCTCAGAAGTAACCAATAAGAGCCAGCAGGAGGGTCTTAGCGATGTCAATCATGCTCTCCTTGTTTCGCTACAGCTTCATCCCAATATCAGTGCCTGCTACGAATGCTCAGGCTAAGCAACATGGTCACAAATGACCGTGGAAAAATAGTTGTCCTTAAACGGTAAATCATTATGCGAAACATAATGATTTGCATGCAGGCTCTGTACAGTGAGCAGCGCCTACATGAGCTGGAGCGGTGCATTTCTGCAGATTGAAATAGTATGACTGGTACTACATGGAGGAGCTGTCTCGAACCATACTGTCACGGCATATTGACAGATTTAACAAATATATAAATAGCATTTTTTATATAAAAGTTCCGTACTGCAGCTTTAAGGCAAATACGCTTAATCATTTTTTATTGGAAGTTCCTGACCTGTAGTAAACCAATACTTTGAGATAAACATGTGACAGGTCTCCAAATTGCCACTGAGAGGAATAAACTAAGATGAAAATGGTGCTTTGGAAAATTTGTTCTTGTAACTTGATAACTTGGGTCGGGGTTGGAGGGGGTGTGCAGTCATCTGGAAGCTCCGTTTACCTTTTTCCTCTGTTTTTATGTGCACGTCCCCACAAACGTGTGCATGAGTGTTGCTACTGAGTGAGACCCAATGCTTTCCATATGTGCATGGGAAAATCAACCAAGTCGTTTTGTTTTGATGGGACCAGATGGATCACTCATATGCTCGGTGCAGAAAGCAGTGCTGACACCATGCTGTGCCACAAAGCCCAATATTAACAAGACTAGGGAAAGTAACCAACAGAGGCCACATTTTGGATATGCAATTTTTACTTTTTCTTTATTATTCTTTCTTTAACATTAACCAATTGCAAACAGCTGTATATTTAATTGTTTAGCTCAATATATGGAAGGCTTTGCTAACACCAGCAGGCTTTTCTTTGATCAGTTGAAAATAACCGACTCAGGGAAGATATGTTTGGTTTCTTGTTGATTGTAAAATTTCAAAATATAACAAAGTTCTCCAAAGGAATGTTGGTCAAACGCATTATAGAATTTCAGACACACAGTGGAAAACTGGCGGTTAGTGTTTGGTGTAAAACTCCCTTTGTATTTTCATTGCTCACTGCTTTTCAACATTGTCAGTGTTTACAACCTATAAATCTTTTGTTTTATTCCATTAGTTTTTTACCAATTTTTTTCCCTGGGGAGGTAAAACTGTACTCGCGGTTAGGTGGATTTCAAGGTCCATGTCAGCTAAACAAATTTTAGCTATTTTATTTCCTCAACATCATATCAGTGTGATCCCCTATGAACTCGCCATCACATTATGTAGTCAGAGATGTTTATCAGCCAGCAGACAGACTTCAGCAACTAGAGATACCTTGATACGAGTTAGTGTCCCATGTCTCTTTTGGACTGAGGACCTCACAATATGCATGTTTTAGAATAATGTAAATAAAATAGGAAACATGCAATAAGACTAAAAGTACGAAAAAAATCAACATAATAAGAAGTGGTTACATAATTGGTTTCCATTTGTAAACTACATTACAAATGATATGGTTGTGGCTATAAAAGAGGAAGGAGAGCTTCCTCAATTCATTAGTTAGTGAATAGAAGCAAAGCTAAACATTTTGCGTCTTGAGTGACTGATTCATCAGCTGGGTCAGGCTAAACAAAAAGCACCAATTTTGTAAATGTTGTGCTTTCCACATTAAGTTTTTCATTTTGTTGTCATCATATTCAAATTTTTCTGATTCTCAGCAAATCTTAAATGTCATGCACTTTATTCTTTCCTGTTTGAACTCACACAAACGGGAGAATGAGGTGTGCGCACACACCTCACTCTCCCCAAAATCCTCCCAGAGCGGAAACAGTAGTGAGCTCTTTGCTGTGGCTACGGGATCCTGGCCTGTGTGATGTGAAAGTTAAACGTCTACCATTTCGAAAAATAAACACAGTGGGATTGTCCCTGAGCAATACACACTTGCCAGCAGACAGACTCATAATATTTCCCCCCAATCTGATGACAGCGGGGGGAGTTTTCCTTAGCGATAACAGGAATGTTTTCACACCCTTTGGCCACGTACAGTGTTATCATTGCGGTCAGTTCATACAGAGAAATCTGACAATGGCTTACTTAAGGCAAGATCACCCACTGGAGACAATGACTGACAATCTGCTGGTCTAGCTGAAAGTTTCATTTAATGACTTTCGTGGAAATTTGTCTTGAATTCTCTTTTATTTTCTTATGAGATCAGGCCTTGTATTTTTGGTTTAGGTCATTTAATGTCCCCATGAACTGCACAGCTCTTTGAGAAGAGCTGGTTTAGGATTTGACACAATTGATTCATGAGCATACATGTGTTACACAGACAGCTTCAAACCACACATGCACTACAACTACACTGACTGAAACAAATATTTGAAAAGGTTTTAACTACATTTGCTTGCACATCACTAAGTGCAGCAAGAAGTTGATTCCTAACATGAACTCGGACTTTCACAGACTGGCTATGTTTCCAGATGGTGCTCATATTACAATCATTCACTGAAATTTCTATCTTCCACTCCTATGCGTAAGCTCACCTTCTTTTTTATTTTCTCCACCACTATGGGCAGACAAAAGAGCTGGCCATGCATGTCAGGAGTGAGCATGGATGAGCAAAAAGCCCACTGCACAAAATAGGCAAGACCACATCTGTTTCGGTGTGACTGTTGGGGAATGAGACAAACATTAATTTCTATTAATTTGGAACTTCATGTGACATTTTGCCTCATGACTGGGAAGGAACATCATGGTCATTTGGCAGAAGAAGGTGGTGATATAAGCTGCTAATTCAGGCCCCAGTCTTAAAGGAAGGGTCTGAAGAGAACTGAAGTCTTGAATTGCCAAAAAAATCCAAAATATATACAGAATTGCTGAAGATCGGGAAAGGCTGGAGTCCTTCCTCAAAAGTTTGCGTACATGAAAAACAACACTGCTTGCCAACAAGACACTAATAAGCAAATCATGTTTTTCTGGGAAACCACATAACTATTTAATTATCAAAAATATTTTTCAACTGTATAATGTTATTCTGTCTATCTTGATTAAAAATGTTGGAAAATTAGACTTATCTGGTTTGTATACAAATAAAAACGGAAAAACTCAGCAAAGGATCAAATAATTATTTTCCCCACTGAATAAGTTATTTCCTTCCAATTTTTTTTTCTCAGTTCATATAGAAGTTCACTGTCATCCAAAAACAGAAAATGGATATTCAAAGCCTGCAGATGCTGTTTGAGAATGAGCCAGCAGTGACAGTGAGTTTCCGATCAAACAAAGCTCTGTGCTCACCCCAGGCATTCAGGAAGATGTAAATATGCAATGAAGACCCCTCGGTTTCAACTGGTTTCCTGCACTTTCTATAAGCTCCTGTCCTAGCAGGTTTCTAGCAGGTGAGAGGGTGGTGTTAGCACACCTGTCTGAATTCATTATGCTTATCCTAGCAGAGAAAGAAAATCATTAACCCTTTATATGTCAATGGGAGTATCAGGGTCACCTGCTTGCATAGACTACTACAGTCTGGTTCCAATAAAGATGAGCTGCTTGGACAACTAGCACCCTAAGTAAATAAGATACACCTGAATACAAACCAAACTCAAAACTTCAAAGCAACTAACAAAATTTTAGTTAGTTGATTTTTATTTTATTTGGCTAAAATAAAATAAAAATCGAAGTACAAATTTCTGAAATCTGTTAAGTATTGTCAGCAAAATAGTGAAGGGAACAAAACAGCTCAGGAAAGATAACTGTGTTAATGCTTTCCCATGTGTGGAAAACATTTTTACATTTAAGCAGTCAAAGGAATTCCTGGAATAGGTGTCCACATTCCACAGATGGTAGAATGATCAGAAAATGATGGTGACATGGTACTATAGCCACATGACTGGTTTGGAAATTATATTTGCACAAAAAAAAACATGGCAGAAAGCTGGAGGTGTTGGTGATCGGTCAAGTTTTGGTCATCATTTGTAGAACTTTAAATTATTGCTTCTCTTAACTTTTATTAGAAGAAGACTTTAGTACAGCATTTGATTTGACTTCTTCAATTCAGTTTAAGCAAGTAGAGATCCACTTTTATTAAAAAAAGTGGATCTAACAAAAATCTGGCTTTTACAGACTACACATTTGCACATGCTCCCGATCACTCAAAATGCTTCAATTTTTGCTTATCTGCTATAGAACAAAATCAACTCAAATATTTTTGTCATGTTTTTATTTGTTGGTTGAATAGCAGACTTGGATTTGATCATCCTATAATGGGCTAGTGACCTGTCCAGGTTGTACTTGATCTTTTGGCTAATGGCCACTGGAGGTGGGCACTAGTCCCCATGTGACCCAGCAATATCAGACAAGGCAATGGATAAATTTGATCAACATAATACAAATCTAGCAAAAGACGAGTGTGTTAGATACTGTTAGGGCTGCTCCTGAGGGGGCTCTGCCATCTTTAGTTTTCAGCCTTTTACTTAGCACAACCTGCAGGTTTTGGTCACATGACTTTAGAGAACTACCAGGATATGTGAATGTAAAAGCTCAGAGATACATGCTTTTAGCTTATATTAGAATAACTCCAGATATATTTTTTCTCGAGTAATAAATGCCATGTCATAAGGTAGGCCTCAAATATAAAGGCAGGAAAGGTGGGAGAAAAAGAGAAGAAAAAATCTGTTCCCGTATCATTTTATATTCAATATGAGTACACTTTCAATTTGCTGTTTTTATTCTCCTCCCTGAGCACTGGAGCAGACTATGACTCTAATGCCGTAAGATGTGACTTTAAGTGCTTTAAAACAAGTATCATATATCTTACTAATAACCACAGTGTCATAATGACACAAAAATGAGCTCAGTTGCTGCAAATCATCCAGTGTGTGAGCACTTGCAATGATGGCAGCTAAAGGACACGGTCGAGCAAAAGGCCTTACTGAGGAATAAAATGCATGGTCTGAGTTGAAGGAGAAGAATTTGCCACATTTCATTAAACCTACATAGAGTTGAGCAGGTCTGATGAAGTCATGCATTCTGAGCACCATTTTGGTTTAATTTAAGAGACTTTCACTTTAGTACACAAGTCATCAATCATGTGGCAACTCGGGCTGCCTGGAGACAAGATGCGGAAACAGCCGCATACACTAACATCCTGAACCGCATGCAGACTCTCAAAGGCACAACTGCACATTTTAGCACAACAGGAGCACTGTACATTCATCCATTCTCTATTCATGTCCTCCAGAGAGCCTTTTTTTTTCCTTAATGCATACATCTGTGAGGCAACATTCCATAATCAGTCAAGCCAAATGGCTTCAAACAAAAGAAGCATTAAAGCCTATTCACTCACTTTCTGGCTTAAACAACCAAAACAATTTGCTGGGAAATAAAAAACCCTCCAGATCAAAATAACTAGTGATGCCTGACGTCAAATCATGAAACCGGAGCATGAAACAAAATGTGGATGGCAAGTAGAAACCAAAATACACAAATAGGAAAATGGAAGTAAAACAGGAAAAAATAAATTGTAATATACAGTACTTAATTAATTTCCAAAATAAAATCTCCATGTTATAAGATATTGAAGACATACACAAAAAACTAAAAAATGCTTAACCATTTAACTGAGCTGGATTGTGTGATCAAGCTTGGAAGAAGAAACAAGGCATATGAAATTACATTTTGCTGTCACCGCTTATCCAAAAGTGATCTCTTGTGAGTTTCTGTCAATGTTATGAACTGCCCAGGTTCATAAGACGGACAAAAAATCTACAGCACACAGATACACATATACACAGAACAACAACAAAACAAGCAGACTTGACAGAAGCTCACTCCCTTCTCTCTTATTTTTTTATGCTCTGTCTGCAACCTTTACCTATACACTATACAGTTTGAGATCCAGGTTGAGAACAGGTACCTGAAATACTCTTTTGCAGATCTGTCTTAAAGGAATACAGATGCAATGCTTCATTCCCAGTACACTTATTGTATTCTTCAGAGCACTTTAATTTCTCTTTTTGCCAACATTCATATATTACTCATGACAATTGAGGAAAACACATTTTAACTTTTCTCTTTCTTCCTGCAGTTCATTTTTCCTCTGGCATACATTTATGACATGTTCTCATCAACTCATGTGAATTTGGGGTTTTATTCCAGGCATTATTTGGGCTTCGAAAGCTTAGTTAGATGCTCCCATGTGCAAACAAGTTTTTAGTTTACATGGTTACGCATCATAACAGATGTTGAAGAAGTAGCAGAACTTTTCAGCAGCACAGCATCCAAATCAGAATGAGCAAACATTATTTTTTGAAAAATATGTTTTCACTGAAGAAATCCCAGCTGCAATGGTTCTTGTGTTCCTATTTCTACTATGCAACATACTTTGTGTCTAACGTTAAAAGAAAAAGAAAAAGAAAAAAAAAACACAAACTGAGTTCCTGGAGGTTTCAGTTTACCTGTTTGCCATATCTGAGAGCCATTTTGTTATGAAACATTCCCATTTGTGCATTCCTTCCTTTATTTTGCACCTGTTGACAAACAATTGCAAATTCAACTAAACCACTATATATAGAGATTTGATTCTCTTGTTAGAAAAAATATTTAATATTTTAAAGCTCTTAATAATCACAAATGTGGCAAGATATTACATATTATTTAATTCGATATTATTCTGGTTGCTAGGCCAAAGAGCCTTACAAAACAGGGTAAATTAGGATCACTTATTAAACAAACAACCACGTGATTTCTGTTGGTAAATATTATTTATTGTATTCACATACCAACATTTCATTATATCAGAATAAGTACAAAGAATAGATAATACTTTAAGCCTCAGTTTGTCAAATTAGATCTCAAATGTCTCTTGAAAGGTATGCATTGAGGAATGATTGTTATGAAATTGTTGAAAAATAAAATTGTTTTCAACAGTGACATTTCCAGAGAAAAAAGAAAATTGAAAGATGTGTTAAAAACAGAAAATACTAAATATAATTCAAATACAATACAGCGCAGCTGCAGATCCATAAACATTTGGGCATAGTGATAAATATATCCTTTCATCCACATACTGATGTAAACTAAGGTTGTATTTCCTTTTTACATCTGAAAAACTGGGTCATGCAGAGGTTAAAAAGAAGTTCCTTTATATGAATCCTTTGGGGATTCTACTGAAAATTAGGAAATGCTGTCAGGTTTTGGCATCTAATGCATCAAAGTCCTGGCAGCCAATAATGACTACTGTGCCCAAAGGTCAGTATGTCTTGAATGTCTATGTCTATTGTCGCAACACAAGATACCCAAGCTCTACATAACAGATGGAATGTTTTACAGGATTGTATTTTAAAATAATTAAAATTTTGGATTGTTAAAAAAAAAGATTGTGATTGAGCTCTGATTGGCAGGGATATTGTTTTTTTTCTTTAGCTTTCAGAATCTTGTTTACTGAAAGTAATTGTTGATTTCAACTCTTTATTGTACAGGCGACAAAAAAAAAGGAAAACACTGGGGTGATTTTGAAAATTGTTAATGTGGGAAGAGACCTCTTCTTTTGAAAATGGTTGTGAAGTGTGTAGAAAGAAAGCAAGATAACTACAGGCTTTAATAACATTAAAATACAGCAGAAAGCAGAAGTCTTTTGGGTCCTTTAAAGCCCCATCATCAGTCATTCTAAGCAGCTTGTCTGTCTCAAGGAAATACCTCCTTAAAGAAATTCATTTTGATACAACTACTGGACCTGTCCGTGTATTGAATCAGCCATTCTGCTGCCAGTACTGGACAATCTTCATGATCATTTCCTTCCATAAAACTCCCAAAAAAACTGAAGCTCTTCATTTCTAATATTACCTTAGAGTATAAAGTCAGAGTGAAGATAAATCCTGTATATTACCCAGGTCTCTGGTGAAACAGAACAAATTCAGCAGCCTCTACTGTGATGTGGAATCTCTACAATGGTGCCCAAAGAGCTCTCAACATGAGCTGGAAGATGTCCCAGAAACATCAAGAAGAAGCTTTGCATTTACAACCGCAGAATTTCAGGACGAGCTCTGTGCTTTTGCGGTTGTATCAAAGTGTTGGCTAGATTTGTGGCAGCTATTGAAAATGAAATTCTGATCGTCAAACAAGCAGTTCTGTATTGCATCATCTCCTGGTAATCATCTCTGTATATAATACAATCTCCGATCTCACCACCATTGTTTTTAATGTAAGTGAATTATGTCTAAAGCGAGGTGTAAGTGTAGGTTAAGAGAAAGTGTAACTTTTTCAGGCCAATAACCATCATCTTTTTCTTCAACTGTGGCCCATGTACGTTTGGCCTCTATTTTTCTCCCTGGTTTACCTCTTGTTAGAGGTAAAGCAGCTTTTACATAACTTAGCACTCTCATGTACTCTTTAGCAGATGTGCACTCTGTACTAATAATTGCAACAAACTGATGCAATTGCGCAAATATTCTGTCTCTGTGGATCTAAGGTTTGGCAGTTCCTTGTTTTTAAAAGTACTTAGAGGAACTTGAGGAGAAAGGAGCAGATCCAAGAAATTTTATGGCAGTAATTGGGTGCTAATAAAGCTCCTTGATTGTTGCTGTAGTAAACCTTTCCATAAATGTCACATAGAAGAATGATATACATCTGTACACAAGCACCACACCTCCAAACTGCAGCCCTCCCACTTCCTAAAAGGCTCTTGGGAGCCTGGATTAGTTTGAAATACACTCATCAGCCACTTCATTAGATACACCTTACTTTTACTGAGTTGGTCTCCCTTTTTCCATCAAAAATGCATATTATTCATGGCACAGACTCAACCATGAGCCGGAAACATTGCCCAGAGATTCTGGTAGATGTTGACATGTTGGCATCACACAGTCACTGCAGATTTTTGAGCTGCAGACAGAGGTCTGGTGACAATTGAGGCCATTGAAGTACAATGAACTCATTGTCAAGCCTGAGATAATTTGAGCTTTGAAATATGGGCACATTTGACCATGGTCAGCAACAATTCACAGGTCGGCAGTGACGTTTAGCCAATGTTCAACTGATACATAAAGGCCTAAAGTGTGCTAAGAAAGCTGAATTGTAAGCATGAGCCATTGATATAAAAGTTGGGCCCATGCTATTATGTTTAAAATGACAAAAAGTGTCTCCTTTGGTATCAGATCCATTTGCTAGAGGATCACATTTGGACGCTTCCAGAACTGTGGTTGGAAGAAACAAAAACAGATTCTAAGGGCTGCAAATGTTGGACACCGTGGGCAACTATCTGAATATTGCAGTTTAAATTGAGACTCGTCAGCACAGTCAACATTGTGCTAATCTGTTTTTGTTCAAATTCGATGCGTGTGTGTCCAGCGTAGCCTCGTTTTACTGTTATCAGGTAACAGGAATGGCACTTAGTGTGCTCTTCTGCTTCTGTAGACCACCTGTTTCAAGGAGTGGTGGGTTGCACAAAAAGAGATTATGTTATATGTCACATACACAACTTTTTCAGCTCATTATATAAACCCAAGGTATGGTGCTGGTGATAATCCCTGTAGATCAGCAGTTTCTGACAATTACACTAGCATCATGTTCAAAGTCCCTTAAATCCTTTTTTCTTCATTTGAAGATGGGTTGACCTTCACAAAGATTTCCTCAACATGTCCAGATGCCTAAATCCATTGAGAAGCTACCATCCATCCATCCATTTTCTGTTCACCCTTGTCTCTTAATGGGGTCGGGAGGTGAGAGGCGGGGTACACCCTAGACAGGTCACCAGTCTGTCGCAGGGCAACACAGAGACATACAGGACAAACAACCATGCACTCACGCACTCACACCTAGGGACAATTTGGAGAGGCCAATTAACCTGACAGTCATGTTTTTGGACTGTGGGAGGAAGCCGGAG
>CAEGAE010099698.1:0-31278 GCA_903067095.1 Girardinus metallicus
AAAAAAAAAAAAAAAAAAAAAAAAAAAAAAAAAAAAAAAAAAAAAAAAAAAAAAAAAAAAAAAATATATATATATATTGTCATTTTATTTTGTGCCACAACAAAATAATAACTTTCTATGGGATCATCAACTAATTAGAGTGTGTTCACATGATACTTCGGTGGACTCGGTTCAAATGGGCTGGAGTTATTCACTTTCACACTGCACTGTCAAACATTCTAAATCCTGGCCTTTGTTGTTAGAATGGATAAAGTTGCACCAAATACAACAAGAGAGTCTTGTAAAATTGCAGACAACTAATATCCACTAACATCGCGCAACATGAGACTGATATGAACATTTTCAAACTGAGCTGTTACGCGACGCTACAGTCAAGTAAAAAAGATCTACTAGCTTGCTGCGGTTTTCCCACCACTTGGACGATGTATTTAATTTTCAAGCATGCATTCAGTTGCTTGAAATTAATAGCTTTATAGAACTAAGCATATCCAAAATGACTTCGGGAGACCCAGACAGGGGCGCTGCCAGGAATCTTGGGCCCCATGACAAAAAATTAGATTGGGCTCCCCCTATGCAACTACTGTTCCAGTTTCTTGAGTTTATCTGACCCATCAAAAGCGTCACAATTTTAAAGGCTTGCAACTGCCTTGCTTTCTTTGGTTCAATACTGATACTAGCACAATATTTAATGCTAGTGAATTTTACATGCAACAGTCTGCAGACAGTATGCAAGTAGGTTGCTTAATTTTTTTTATTATTAATAGTTTTATCTCACTGAAATGTCTCTTCCCACTTGCAACAGTCACAGACAACGTGCAAAATATACATAAAACAATCCAGACTTCTCAAAAAAAGGCTATGTATTTGCATTTTATTCAAGTTGCAGTATGTAACTTTAATAAAAAATATGTTTTCTCTATATTTGTTAAAGCTGTCACCGTGTTATGACAGTTTGCTATGAGACAGATAAAATGTGAAAAAATCAATCTCCTCCACCTCCTCCCTGAGCTACTATTGCTAGCTAAAGTAATGTACCGTTCTGACCAAAAACAACCAATCAGAACCAGGAGGAGGGGTTTAGTGTTGTTAAGCAACTTCATTCACTCACTGCTAAATGTGCTAACGGTGGACAAACAACTTATTGTTACAGGAAACTGTTTATCTGCCGTCTTTGGTGGCTATGTTAACTAAACTGAGCATCTGCATAGCTCTGTGCTATGCAGAGCTATACAAAGAGCAAGAGTGAGGGAGGATGAGCAGCCACATGAGACAGTGATTGACAGCGCTAAATCCTGCCTCCTGCCTCTGATTGGTTGTTTCTAGATAGCACTGGGAGAAGGCAGAGGAAATATTTTTTTCACAAATTATCTCTCATGCCGTACAGTCACAACACAATAAAAAAATATGTTCAAACAAATATGTATAAAAAAATATTTTTTATAAAAGTTACGTACTGCAGCTTTATTTTCACTTAGGAGAGGACAGGTCAGGAGGGATGTGGCAATATATATCTTTAATGTAAATGCAAGCTAAGGTTCACTATTGTCAGCAACAATATATTGTTGCTGACAATTGTAAAAAGAGCAAAGACACATAGAAATCACTATAGATTCCCTGGAATGATGCTAACTAGGTTGTCATTGGATACAGTGTTGCTCACCTTTTTCACTGGGACGGGGGTAAGGGGTTTATGTTGCTATCGGGGATTAGAGCTGCTGCTGACTGACTCACCTGTTGTCAAGTGTGGTAAAAGGTACAGGGACAAGTTAAATATATGAATATCTTGGTATTTCTTTTCCTTAATTCATGTCATGCTATAGAGACAAACAGTAGTCTGTAGCTAAGCTAACTATGCTGAATGGTTGATAATCTCACACAGTCTACACAACTCTCTTGGAGAAAAACTGTGTTACAAATAGACACTCTTGTCTTTTTCTCTCTCTTATCTCTCTATTTTATTTGAAAACTTGACTTTCTTATTTTTCTAGGCAGCATAGTAACTGCCACAGTCCTTCTTGTCTTCTACTGACTGCTGCTGAAAACGTCCCGTCAAGGAACAAACCTTTTAACGTAGATACAGGGGGAAGTTCAATGCAAATATGGATGTGTGCTTTTTGGTCTGGGAGGGGTAACATTTGATTTTTACTGCTAAAAACAATTTAAAAAACAATAACAGTAATTGACAAGACCCCGATTTTCTTTTTCTATTTCTTTAAAAAAAATAAATAAATATTTTTTTTTTTTTGTTGGGGGGGCCCCCTGTGGTCAAGGGTCCTTCAAATTGTCATGACTTTCCCCCTTAAATGGCTCCTCTGGACCCAGATATCAAAATTGAACTTAGCACATTTTTGGGTTTCTATTTTATTTATGTTTTAGGTTCTTGTTTTGAGGAAAGAAAAGAAGTAGTTTTTGATTATGTTATTGTCTTGACAGCTTCAGCATCATTTGTGGAGCAGAATTTGGTATTTTCAGTAACAAAGATGAAACTACACTAAGAGTTTCTAATTGGAAATAGTGAATACCAATTTTGATATTCACTATGAGAATACCAAAATTGGCTAACCGATAGAAGTACTTCCCTGATATTAACGCTCAATTTCACCCAATGTCTTACTAATTTAGTTGTTGAAGTGCTGCAGCTAAATTAGTATGATCCATATATTAGGATGAACACATTATTATTGATGTAAAAAAATAAAACTGTCTTCTTCTTTGTCCTACATCATCAGTAAAGATTAACGCTTTTTTGAAACTTCAGCAGGGGCGATTTACTTTGCTCAGAATTTCAGCTTAAGCTGTAGTGTTGCAAATAAAAAAATAAATCTAATTGTCAAGCAGGGATCATGTCGTGGCAGAGATAGCTAAAACAGTACTGTTTAGGAGAATAAAAATATATTAACTATAGTGTACCATCCAATCACAATTAAGGAACAATGCAGAATCCAAAAATGCTGAGGTCTTGTTTGTTGTGATGATTTCTTTTTCGAGATGTAGAGTCTGCACCACCACTCTTCCTTTTTTTTATTAGATCAAAATGTAAAAGAGAAATTTACTAATTTAGCGAATTTATTAAAATTTAAAGCACTTTCTTGGCAATATAGGCCTGATGTATTTTTTTTTTCTGTTTCTCTGTTTTTCAGTACTGTGGATGAAAAATCAAGCTGACAATAATCAAGAAAACAACCCCAAAAGTTTTTGCCTTGCCAGTCTCGGTAATCAGACTCCATCATAATTACCTAACATGCCTTAACACCTCCCCTTTGTCACCTCCCAGTTTTTCCCACCCTGCTCATCTAACTTTTCCCATCCCAGCCAAAGGCCCTTTGGAGTCTATTTTTTGCCACCCTTCACTAAATAAGGCTGTGCTGCAGGGTTACGCCAGTGTGCTGGTGGAGTGGTGGGGGTGTCTGGCTCTTAACTTGGTATAAAAGCGTTGGGACAGAGGGGGTTCCCTCTCCACTACTAGACCTCCCGTTATACACGTTCTCTTTGTGACATGATTTTGCCCAATTTGGATTCTAAAACTTAAAACAAAAACAAAAAAACAACAACAGAAGAAGCTCAAAACTCAAACAGTGCCTGAAAGCAGTATCAGATGGCCATTCATAACTAAACCATTGTTTTTTCTTTTTTTTTTTTTTTTTTGTATAGCAACATGTTAGTTCTTTGGTAGAGAATTTTTCAAACTCGTCATTTTGGAGGAACTGCTTTGACCTGATCCCTGGACGGCAGGTTTGGAAAGGCCCAGTGTGGAATATGGGAGCAGAAAGGACAAGAAAGATGGAGCAGAGTAAGAGACAAATGACTGATTTCATTGTGTTTTTTTTTTAATCTTTTTATGTTTGTCCTCCTCTTTTCTTTTGGTTTTTTCTTCACCCTCTTTCCCTTTTCCTTGTTTTTCTTTTCCCACATTTTTCTCCTTCACCTTTCTTTTTCTCTGGTCTGTCGTGGTTCTTCCCTGTCCTTCTAATTGATGTATTTCTTTAATTGAAACAGTTTCTTCTTTTCCTCTCACCTAACCTTCCATTCCCTCGCTCTTTCCCTCCCTCGACCCCTCCCCCGCCCCTCCACCGTCCGTCTTCCCGATTTGTCCTTCAGCACTGTCAGCACTCAGTATCTCGCTCCATCTCCTTCCCCTGCAGTCCGATCAGCTGTCTCTCCTTCTAACTTTACATGGCCCGGTTGTGATGCGAATGGACAGACAGCTGCTGGCTGACGCATTTCACTGCCCAGTCATCACATCAAAATCGAGTCCTCTTACACAAACCTCTGTCATTTCTATTTATTTTCTCTATGATATGTAGTTTTGCTGTCTGAAGGATCCTATGTTTTTTTTTTTTTTTTTTTTTTTTTCCGGTCTGATGTCCTCCTTCAACATTTTCTTTTTATCCTGCTAGAGAGAAATTCCAATGACCCTCTTCTTTTCTCTCCTCCTCTTTTCACTCCTCCTCCTCTTCCTCCTCCTCCTCCTCCTCTTTTTCTCTCTGCATCCTTAAACTCTCCATCGCTGATTCAGCTCTCAGGGAGGAGAGACTCCGCCTGCAGCGATTGCCTCACTCCGCATGGGCCACCATCCCTCTCTGGATCACCTTTGCAGCGGTAGGTGCAGAAGAGTGTGTGTGTGCATGTGGTTAGATATTTGTAAAACATGTTTTTACACACTGCATTTATTTTTTAAAGGTGTCTTTCTGGGTTTGCTTCACTCTGACCTTCTTCCTAAGCAGATTCTATTTTGCTGGTTTGAAAAAAAAAAGGGAATTTATTCTAAATTAAGGGGCAGAAGGTTTTTTTCTACTTTGTGTGAAGTGTAAAAACAGAGAAAGCAGCAACACTGTAGCATGCTGATAATAAAAAAAAGCACACGAAAGGGTTGAAAGGTCACGGCTTGTGTTTGAAGTGATGCACTGAGGAGAGTTCTCAGCCAGAAAGTAGAACTTTAAGTCTCAAGCAAAATTTCACACTGCAGAAACTGTAAGTTGAACTAAACACATTCTTAAACATTTTTTTTGGAGGATTTTGCTCACCACCCAGGGCGTCATAATCACAGGGGAGGCATAAGTAAAAAATGTTTTGTTAGTCTTGTCACGAACAAGTTTTCTTTTTTTGCTTTTTGCTTGTTTTGTCAATGGGCAACTAGCTCCACCCGTATTATGCAGATTCTAAGGACTGTGGGAAATAACGCCATGTGTTCTGGGAACGCTGGAAACACAAAGTCGGATCTGATGCTTAGCTTCCAAATTGGCGCTGAATTCAGAAGCTGCAGCTTTTTGAAGAATCTGGAATGCTTTTCCACAGCTCTACTTGAATATCTAAAACACTGATCAAATCTAGATAGGGTTATTACATATGAACGTATAAAGTCTTTTAAAACTGTTTTACCAATTATTTATTTATTATTTTTGGTTCATGTTGAAGTTTCTTTATATTTATGGAAACACAAAACAAGCCTTTGTGGAAGGAGAGAGGAGGCCATTAAACCTACAACAGTCACTGCCTGGAGTATAAGCTGCAGAGCCTCCATTTGAGTTGGTCTACAATGTTTTATGAAAGATCACGACAATTTTGTAACAAATTTTAAATTTGTTGCAATATTAGAAACAAACCATAATGGAGTACAACTGCAGACTTTTTGTGCATTTGACCAGCGCTTGAACCTCAGAATCATTGCTGCTTTGTTTGGCAGCAGCAGAACAGAGGCTACAACAGAACGGTTACGTCTCTGCAGAACAGACGGCTCACAAGAGAGGAGAACCACGTGAAGTTCTTCGGCTCCTCGCTGTGTTCTAACCTTAGTTCTGGAGCAGTCGTCCAAACGAGGCCTCTGCTCTATCTATAGACGGGACACTCGCAGGTGTCACTCTCCGCAGGGAGGTTTTAAAGCAGCAGCCAGGTTCTAAAAGTGTCTTGCATATGCTCCTATCTGTTCCCCTCTTGCCCCTCCTCCCCGCCCCTCCTTGTCTCTGTCTCCTGCTGTCCTGGCTAATTTTACCCAGTTAGCAGATACCAGGGAGATCAGCCGTGGTCAGCTGTCTGTCAAGCATCCGGAGCCCTGACAGGCTTCGCAGTGAAATGCTGGAGGTGGCAGAGTGTCGGGTGTCCCCCGCCAGGTCTCTGGGAGCCGGGTGGGGGGCTGCCTGCGTTGCTGTGGCAGTTATAGAACACAGCTGTCCCAAAGGAAATCTTTAGCTCCAACAATCAATAACCAGTTGGGTGCGAAACTTTCTTGATGTCCCACTAGTTCAGAAACAAAGCATTCCCCCACCTCCCCCAATTTTTATATATTTCAAATGTTTGTGACAAATGCATTACGTTCAGTCGCAAGGATAACCGAAGTCCCAACAGATGTTGGCGAGTTTCACACAATTCCACTCCAGCATTGCATCACGATGCAGGTGATTGTAATCCACAGGCCTTATCTTGCAATCTACAGCAGTCGGCAATTCCTCCCTGGAGAATTGCAGTTCCTGTCTGGAATATTGTGATGGCAATAGCACAGAGGCTGGAGTGGAGAAGCAGCTTAATTCTTTATAATGTGTCTGTGTGTCGAGCGCTGCACGTGCGCAAACCCCCTCCACCCTGCTTCCCTCTCATTTAGCCGCCCCGGCCGGTGATTTACAAAACCCTCGTTCCGTCGCCGGGAGAGGACGAGCGTGATTTATGGAAGAGACTTTTAGTTTAATTACTGGGCGGGCAGGGCTGATGTGTGCAGCCCCCATGGCAATGGTTACACACTGGTAGGAACACACGAAGGCAATACTGGGGGGTTGAGGTTGGAGGGTTGAGGGGTAGGAGATGACATATTCACATAGTTTTGTAGCTGCTCTTGATATACTCAGGGAATTTGTATGTCCAAATTGCAGGAGTTGTCAAACTGTGTTGCAAGGAAAAGTATCAGAACCTGAGAGAATATGTCAATTTTTACTGGTGGAAATAGTTCAAAGTTTCAAACATGCAATATTTTCCCGTCATGCTGTTTGTGTGGTTCCGTCTGTCGTTTTAAATCATTTTATTAACAGAGAAAATGCTGAAGTGACCAATACAGGTTTGTTCCACTGCACAGAGCACAGAGTCATGACATGAGTTGTGTTTCAATGCAACGGACATGCAAAGTTTTACCGATATAATAATACACAAATTGATTTTATAGCGAATCAAACCGTGATTTTATGGGATGTTGATGCTAATAAACAAGATGTAGAGCTTACACATTGGCATAGACCACACATCTCAGAAAAAAATGAGAGCTCCCTGCTTGGAATGAGGAAATTTCTCCGAGTTTGGTGCCTGTGAAAAGCACAGACCCACCAGTGGATGGGAAAGTAGACTAGGTCAGAACTTATTCTGGAAATTGTGTTTCCATTTCACTGTTATGGCCTTTTTTTTTTTTTTTTTGAAAAAGCCAAAAGCCACCTCAAGCAAGCTTAAAAACTCTTTTGCGAAATTGAGGAAGTTATTTTGAGTTTTGCAAATTTCTGTCAAATGCTTCTAAAGCGATACTTCAAAATGAACATAAAAATACGTTGATAGAGACTCGGCTACAGCTTCTCAGCTACATGTTCCACACTGCTGGTCAGCTAGTTGAAAGAAGGCTGCTGCACTTTTTTTCTTGTTTGTCAAGAAAGTCAACTTTCTTTAAACATTCCCAGTTTGAAAACCCATCAAAGGTGTCTGTGTTGAAACCGACTTCCCTCTACAGTTGATAAAGTATGTGTGGCATGTCTTCCAAGCAGCTGACTGCAGGCTGTAGAGCAGATAACCTGAATCTAACAATAGTGGAATGGGTAAATGGTGTAATATTCTGCTCAATAGACATGTAAAACCTTCTACTAAACATTGTCTTGTCTGCATTTAACTTAAATATGTATTGTAAAATACAATAAATCTGATTATTATTGATGTCACAATCAATATGTTATGACATTCTCTGTGTTATAATTAAACATTATGTAATGATTGTATACATTTTATAGTTTTCTGTAAATAGGGAGACATTTTTTAAGCTTCTTCCACGTCTCACATCAGTCCATGTCTGGTTCCAACACGAGAGCAAAGCAAGTTTGGAAAGCGCCTACTTTTACAAAAATCCCACTTCAGCGTGGAATCTTTTGAACCCCCCTGCCCCCACAAGTAGAAGCAATACCTAAGTGTGTTATGGTGGGAATATTGCGCTGTGTCAGCAGCAAATGCGAGCTTTGATGGTGATTTGATTAACTGTAATTGTCATTCAAGGTGAGACAGTGACAGACTTCCTGATGTAGCAGTTTGGCTTCACTTTCCGCGGGTGCGAGGAATCAGAACTACGTCCACTCTCATTCAGCTTCGGACGGGTCTTAGTCTAGAAACGTACCGGCCAACAGCAGATGTAGTTTGAGTTTGGTAAACGCCATACAACTAAAACATATCGATAAATCAATAGATGGAGAAGATGTTTTAATTCCTTCATTTCTTGAAGGAATCAATTAATGCCTTTATATGTTTCTCTCTTAAGCGTGTTTGTAATGAGAAATCGCCGCGAAACTGGCTAACCTGAAAGAAAACTGGAAAAACCTGATTGGTGCATGTCAAATTATATCACATGTGTATGTGGAGTAAGGTAATTATAGGGAAATACCTTTATAAATATTAGTGGCAGGATTCAATTAAAATTTCTAATTGAGTTAATTGCAGGGTCTGTAATTGATTGCATTTGAAACGAAAAGCATATAACCGACAAAACAACCAACATTTTTAATTACAAAATCCTTTTGGCTGCTAAATTATTGAGTAGACATATGAGCTCAATAACAAAGATATTCATTGTTTCTATTTTGGTATGTAGGGCCTTCAGCCATCACATTGGTGAAAAGTGCTTAAACTTTGAAGTATTTCAGGAAGGCCTGATGATTCGTGAAACTTCTTTAGAAATGTGGACTGCGGACGCTGACGTTAGTGACGGGGACGCTGTGATAGCTGCTATATGTTTAGCGTTCGAATGCTATTTCAGGGTTTAATAGCTTCAGTTGATAGGCTAACTCCTTTTAGCACCACTCGAACACTGCAGAAGTGTTTTTCTGCATCCCGATCAGATGGTTTTTGAAGCAGAGACGAACCTCCGGTGGGCCGAGAGGAGCGGCTTAGTGGTCCATCGCTATTTGTGGGTTTTGCTTGTGCATCAGATTTACAGCCGTACCAGAACCACATGAAATGTAAAATAATAAAAAGAAAAAGAAAGTGAATAATTGTGTTAAAATTGTTATAATCTGTGTAATTAACTAATCAAAGTGAATGTGTTAAAGCCCCGGCCCTAATATGTACGTATATATCTTCGTATATCTGTACATGTATACATCTATACGGGCACGGCTCTCTGAGTGACCCCTACACTGCATGCTTTACGCTGCTGTAGGTTTTCTTAACACCTCTCTCGGAGCCTTTATTAGATGCCTGACGTTAGCAATGGTTCAATTCATTAAAAGCACAACTCAGCCTTTGTGCATTTGCCTATAAATTGGTATTGATCTCCGAGAGGGACAGGGAGGTGGAGGGGGTGGAAGAGGGAGGTGTGTGTGTGCGGCTGTGTGGTTGTGGTTGAGGCTAATGGGAGAGGGTCTCAGGTGAACGGGTCTCACTAGAGCTACAAGGGCGTCCGCATGGGAGCAGAGTGTGGAGCCGTGTGAGCAACGAAATAAAACCGGCACACACTCATGGAAGTGTAGCGCTGCTGTAGTTTGACAGGAGGAAAGGAAAGGGTGAGCCGACGAGGAAGAGAGGGAGACAATGAGAGCACATGCTATATAGAAGGGAGTGGGCAGTCGGGGGGAGGAGGTGGTTGACTGCATTGCATGGGCAAGCCTATACACTGCATGGGGCAGAGTGTGTGTGAGAGGGATGAATGAGGAGAGGAACGGATCAGAGTGGTGGAGCAGTGATGGGACAGGCAGCTGAGCACCGGACTAAAAGTTTTCAGAGAGAGAGAGAGAGAGAGACTGCAGAGGCAGCACCTGGGACACTGAGAGAGGAGAAGAAAGACACTTCTTCCCAGTCTCCTGTTCGTTCTCGCTGTACTGCTTCTTCTCTTTGGTGCATTGACAGAGCTGAATAAGAGGCAGGAGGGGTGGGGGGTGGAGGAGGAGGAAGAGGTGGGGTGTGCTCCTGGCCAACATCTGCCTTTAGGTAAGTGCAACATCTTCCTCCTTTCCCTTCATCCTTTAACAGCCCCCTCCTCCTCCTCTCCTCCCTACTTTTCATCCCGCTGCAGCTGAACTCTTCTGTGTGTGAAGCTCAAGGTGAACCGCTTCCCTTCTCTTTGCACGCGAGTGTGTGTGTGAGACTGCGTGAGTGTATCAGATGTAGACATTCTGTGGCGAAGCGGTCAACTGAAGCCCCAGCCTGAACAACTCTTTTGGATCAGTGTGTAGAGAAGATGCCAGGTCCGTCTGGGTGGAGGGAAGTTGCTCAGTTATTTTTGAGTTGCAGTCGGTGGGGTGGCCGGTGGGGGATAAAAGGGGCTGGGGTGGGGGTCACAGTTACCTCCTGATTGAACATTTTTCCCTCCTTACTGACTCTGCTGTGAGGAGGAGGTGGAGACACATGGGTGGCAGGCGGTGGTGGTGGTGGAGAGGGGAGAGGAGGGGCGGCCTGATGCGCCACCAAGGACAGTGGCCTGCTTGGGGGACATACTTCTTTATATGCCCATATGAACAAGAGCAACTATGGAATGTAAAGAAGTATGTATCCCAGGTCGGGAGACAATCCGACGTACCGTCTGAGAGAAACTCGAACTTTTCAAAGACAATTTAAAGAGTCCACAAGTGTTTCACCTCATCTCGATGCCTCATGCACATGTGCTGTACATGTATTTCTAACTATCTGCCTATACATATAGGTATGTGTGTGTATGTGTGTTTTCCGCCTTGATGTGGCCCAGTTGAGTCCAGCCTGCTCTCTGCTGCAGAAGGATGCATGCAGTAGAAAAGATGCAGCTGCAACTCCAGTCAGCAGTTTCCACTTACCCACAATAGATTTTCAGATATTTCTTTCAACATTTTATTTGTGGAAACCTGGAGTTATTTTCCCCCTGGCCCCTCCACTCTGTTGCTTGCAATGTAAAGAATACATTTCCCTCACTCTCTCTTTTCCGTCTTATTCAGTGTGTTTGTGTGAAGTTTTTGTTGCATTAGCGGGCATGCCGCAGGCAGACGGAAGCTACCAGTAAAGTGGTGCCAGCGATTAAATGCTTCCTTAATGGATAGCATGGCTGTGAAGGGATGGTCAGGAAGAGGAAGGAGTAGAGACGGGCTGCTCGCCCCTTCTCGGACACATTTCCGCGCTCAGATGCCTGCGTCGCCGTTACACCGTCTGAATCAGACTTCAACTTTTAGGCCTGCTTAGTAGAAATGAATCAGTCGGATTGTGTTTTTTTGGGGTTTTCTTTGGTCAAATTAAGAAATTTTCACCAGTTTTTTATAGTGAAACCTAACTTTTACACCAACTTATGACCTCAAAATGTTGGTTTCACTTCCTGCTAAAATCAGTTACTAAAACAGAGCCGTTCAGTAAGTTAGAATATTACCGAAACGTTCATTTATTGCAGGACCTTTATCACTAAGTGAAACACATTATACCGATTAATTACACTCCGATGGAAGTTTGAAAGCCTTTGTGTCTGTTAATTATGATGGTTTTCCGCTTTCAGCTTACAAAAACATGGACAAATTTTGATACCACATCAGATCAATAAAAAAACAATTTTTAATACAAAAATTTATGTCTAAGGAAGACTATGTTTAGTATCTGCTTAAAGGTTATTTTTAAAAGGACCTTTTAATCTGACAAATGAGCCTCATCTGAACTAATTTATTGAAAAGGATTCCACCATGTCTAATATTTTTCAAATTCTGCTTTATTAATTACTTCATTAACTAATAAATGTTTTCATGAGTAGTGAAATATTGTTTGTATACGGATTAATTATTACTAATAAAAAATATTGCTTTTAAGTTTGTTTTGTTTTAATTCGAGAGCTCTTCATAATACTACTAAAGCTTCCCCGACTCACTTAGGAATTAGCAAAAAAAAAACACACAAGTACAAAAGCAAACAGAAATATGGAGGTAAAGTGACGCATAACAAATCAGAACCAACAATGTCAGGCCTCATGATGTCGCCCTAATTCTGCTGAGCCAGCAAAACGCAGAGAGGCAGGTTTGATCATACTCTTCAGCTCTGATTATGTATGCGTTTTACAGCGCAGTGTGTGGAGGTGTGACTTGGTGTGTGTATGTGTGCAGGAACATTGACTAATCTGGGTGTGGTTTGGGAACCAGCATAACGGTCATGTTACACTTTAAGTGTATGCGTTTTGGCCTACTTTGTGCATGCATACAGTATGTGACCTAGTTAGGGTTTACCTGTCCCTGTTTAGGTGCTATTCGGGTCAGCTTCAGGGTTCCTACACAGTTTGAGAAAAATCCCTAACTCTTCCAGACTTCTCAGTGTGTTTATTTTAAACATCTAAAATACAAAATTTTACTTTGAATCAATAGCAGATATTTCTACAGCTTTCAGGATGAACGTATGGAGTAGAAACACAGACACAGGCTTTTAGACAGGCAAAGGAATGAAGAAAGGGCATGTGAGAGGAAGGAAGGAAACAAGGAAAGAACAAGAAAAAAGACTGTAGGAAGGACTGCAGGTTGTAAGCAGGGAAGAAAGGATGCTCAGAGGGAAGTAAAGTAGGAGACAAGGAAGGAGAGAAGAAGATACAAGGAAAGACCAGAGGTGGAATACACTGAATGAAGAACAAAGGGGAAAGAGGAAGGACACAAGAAATAAAAACTGAAGGGCAAGAAGAAGGCAGGACACAAGGAAGAAAAAAAGGATACAAATGAGGATTAAAGAAATGACACTGTAAAGCAAGGAAAAAAAAGGGTGCTGGGCAGGAAGAAAAGAAGGTCATGAGAGATGGACTGAAGTGAACAAAAAAAGGAAGGACACAAGAAAAGAAGCAAGGAAGGCTAGATTTAGACAATAGGATAGGTATTTACCGTAAGTCCTTTTTTTTTCCAGCCTATGCAGGAACTCTGACGTTTGGATGTGGGAATGTGACACTGACCAGGAGTCTGTCCTGCAGACTGGGGTGATTTCCTTTACCAAATCTAAAAAGAGCGCTCACAGGGAATCATGAACAAGAAGATGGCGCGAAGACTGAAAAGCAGTCCGATTAGAAGCTAATTGGGCAGTAGTAGGAGGAAAAGTTCTAATCTTAGCACCTGACGATGAAGATGAGTAATCTGGGTCCAGAAGTGCATGACATCCGCATCAGTAAAGAACATAAAGCCTCCACCCATCCGTATTAAAAAAACATAAAGTGTGTGTTTGTGAGGAAGTCCAAAGTAGGGGTGTGCACACGTGTGTGTGTTTTTTATGTTGTTAGGATTTATTGCAGTGATTTGTAAGAACCACAGGGAAAGGTCGTTGTTCTGTGGGGGAATTCAAAGATAGAAGGGCACAGTGGCAAAGAGAGGGGGTGGAGGGGTGAGGGAGGGGTGACGAAAGGGAAACGAGAGAGCAGCGCGGACTGAAGTGGGATCGGAGCGGAGGGAGTTGTGGCGAGTGAGCGTGTGAGATGAGGCGAGGCGAAAGAGGCAGAGAGGGAGCCTGGATTGATGATGGTGTTCAGGTCCTCTGTGTGTGTGTTGGAGGGGGGCGGGGGGTGTACAAGAGGGGTTGGGCGGGTATTGTTCTGTCACTTTGCCTGTGTCAGCAGGTGGAAGCTCTCATCAGGACATTAAATATGCAACAATGCTGACTGCGGCACCGTGCTGAGACAGCCAAAGCCGGACAACCGGGAGGCCCCGCTGAAAGTAAACCGGCGGCACCGTTTTGCCTTACACCGCTCCAGGCCTCCGTCCATCCACCCGTATCGCTATCCATGCACACATTCCGGACAGATGGCTTCTTTTCACCCTTCTCTGGATGGTTAGAGATGGTAAAGGTGGTGGACCGAATGCCTTCCTGGTTGCCTGGTTGCAACGTTTGAGAACCCAACTATGGTTAAAGATAGTGTTTGATATCCATTGGGGCAATTAGGGGTTCGGAATAGTTGAAGATGTGGAACACCAACATTCAGACAAAATAAAAAATCTGCCTGAAGATAGAACTGACTGTGAAAAAGGGCATACAGTTTTATCTTAACTCTTTAGTCATCCCTCATCTCTTCACTTTGTTTGGATCAATGGTTCAACAGGCTTTCTAAAGATTCTGTCTGGAGTTTGTCTGCTTTTTTACTTATTCACAGTCTGGTTTCTTAGTAAAGGAAAGTTGGGTTGTTTGGAAAGTCACTTAAATCTGACCTAAGAGTCATTTGTTCCAACGCTGCAATACAATTATGCAGTGAAATCCTCGGGCCTATGAATACAGAACAGCTAAAAATTCTCTCTCATTCTAATTTGTCTCTATATAATTAAAGATAGATTAGGATTTGGGTACATAAAATCCAATCCAGGAAGAATAATAAAACTAATTTAATTGATCACATAATGGTTTTGATAAAAAGTATTGGTAGGACTAGATTAACATTTTTAATCAAATTGCATGATCTGTAATTAAATACCGCTGGCCTGTAACCTGGAGGATTTTACTATATTAGTAGATTTTCAACGTTATGTACACTATTTCGGTCTCTCTAAATTGTTCTTCGATATGAGTGTGTGTGTGTGATTGTCGTTCTGTAGGTCTATCTTGCCTGTGGTGACCTGTCTAGTAAGGTTGCACCAATAAATCTGGACCGCTTTCCTCAATATTCGGAGATCAGATATGGGCCAATACTTACAAGAGAAACCCATTATGTCCACTGATCTTACCTACCTCAACAAAGGTTTGAAAATCAGCCACTGTCCTTTTTTTCTCTGCAGTGAGAGAGGACTGACAGACAGACCTGCCCACCAGGTCACACCTGCACATGCACAGTTAACAGTCACTGCACTGTTTCCAACTTGCTGACTTTGTCTCTATATTAATGAGTTTTCAGACCAAAATAAATCTGTATCGGAAAAAAAAAATTAAATCAGCAGATCAGGCTTTTTAAACATCAGGGATTGGCCAGAAAACTGCAATCAGTGCACCCATACTGCACAGGGCGTACCCCTCCCCTGGTTTCCCCTTCTACTGGAGATATGCGCTAAGACCCTTACAACCCTACTAGGACAAGTGGCTATAGATAGTTAATGGATGGACTGCGTGGGCAGTGTTTTAGAAGATTTTTATTTTACTTTGCAATAAATATTTAAACATTTTGATTCCAATTTTTAATTCCTCACCTAAGTAGAAAAATTTGTTTTGCTGTTATCTGTAGGTCTTAGAATCTGCTAAATCTGCAATCAACTGGTCAGAGTTGATATGTGTGTATACACACTGTGCAGAACTCTACATGCACGAGGAGAAAGGGGAACCAAAAAGGTTGTTTTTTTTCTACCCTGTCGCCCTTTGTTGCCAGTTATTTTCCCCTTTTAATCATGTTTATTGTAAGTTTGCATCGGCAGTGACCTGCAGAATGTTATACAAGTGAGGAGTAATAGTAGTTGAACAGTGGAAAGGCAATGTGTGGGTCGTGTCGCCCAGATACAAGGACACAGCTTATTATATCCCATTCTATGTTTATGTCTAAAGTGAATCCCGTGGGGACTGAAGGTGTGCACCTCTGCCAAAGTCATTGCTCAAATGACGTGCTCACACGGATGCCATCGCATTGTACATAAAGCCACAATTTGGAGTCCCAGAGTATTTCTGATATGTGCACAATGCGTCTCCACTGAGATTCGGAAGTAGAACCTGCTTTATTTTAATGGGTGTTTTGTCAACGGACTGGAGCAAAGGTAAATGTGTGATTTCACAGTTTGCACCAGGAAACCGTTTGTGCACCTGTCATCACGGTGACATGTTGAAGCACAAAGAATCGCTCATTCCAAAAGGAAACCCGCTCTGCAGCAGAAGTGCTGATGAGATCACAGAGGACGAATAAGAAAGACGAAAACTCACCAAGGCCTTGATAAAAAATGACTTCCTATTTCTAACGAATTACTCATGATCACAAGCCTTAAGACTCAATTAGTTAATTGGTCGAGTGCTGTAATGTGAGAATGATCGGTTTTACGGGAACGTCTCAATCGATCAAGAAAACAAGCGGCGTAATCAGAAAGCAAATTACGATTTATCATTTAGCGATTGAGTCATACGTTGTGTGTGAGCAGGTCAAAGCCAAAGAGCTTTACAGACACACACACACAGAGTGACTCAGAAAAGCCGATCTCTCTCTTACACCGGGACAGGGATCAATGTTGAGGTAATTTGTTTCAATCAATTAAACAGACATCTGCTTGAATTAGTCTCCAATAGACTCCAAAAGGCCAAACCTCGTTCTGTTACTCTGGGAGTGTGTGAGAACGATGAGATCAAACCAGACAAACCTTTCTCTTTGGACCATGTCCTGTCCTTGTAGGTTAGGCAAACAGCATGGTGGGTCTAGTTTTTTTTTTTTTTTTTGTCAGTGTCAGGGCAGAAATGTTTTACAAATCTGGGTAATTGACTGACTTTCTTAGATAGAAGTATATCCCTTGGAATGTGTTTCAGGCAACTTAGTGGACAGGTCACAAACGTTTGAAAAAAGATTACAGGGAATGAGAAATTTCTGATAAATTTATGTGGCTGTATGAAATGTAGGACAGTTCGATTTAATTGTTGGGTCACTTTGCGTATCATTCAGTGATTGTCTATCTTTTTTTTTTCAAAATGTACATTTTAACTCTCAGAGTGCATTCTCACCAGCCCTGTTTAGTCCGCTTCAATCAAACTCTAGTTCCTTTGCCTACAAGGTCTGGTAACAACACAAAACCTGGTCTGCCTACAAACGTAGGTCTTGGTTCAGTTGAAGATTACTCTGATGTGTCTCAAATGCATAAGTGGATACCAAGACGACCAAAAGCAGGAAGTAGATTATAGTCAGGGCATTCTGGGTAATACAATCAAAATGAACGCGAGAGTCTAGCAGTAGCAGGAGAAATGCCTGCCGGTCTTTTGCCAAAGACAAGTGAGAAATCCTACAACCGCCATTTTAATTTTAATTTTGTGAAGAAGCGAGTTGTACTCAGTGTCTTTTTCAGACGTTTTCATGTTGTTTCCTTCAGTGCTTCTTGGTGCAGCGCCACAACAGGCGAGGAGAACAGATTGTTGAAAGGGTTTGGTTTGTTTTACAGTGCAGTGTGAAAGTGAGCCGCACTAGCTGAACATGTAACAAATCTTGCAATGTTGGTCTCCAATCAAACCAAGTCTACCAGACTATCGGTGAGAAAACACCTTGAGATACAGTGCTGGAACGCATCGGAATAAACTTAACTTCAACACACAACTCCTGTTCATTTTCATGGTTTAGTGTGTGGAGGCGGGTGAATATGAATAAAAGATGTGTAGAAGAGCTCAAGTGTAATTTAGTTGCTCCCACTTGTACATGATGCGCTGTTGCTGACGCTAGAGCCTGTCCGTTACCGTGCCGTACGAGGAGAGAGGGGTCGCTGCAAATCAACACGCGGGATAATTGTTATGCAGCGAAGCTGTGAAGCAGAGGGAAGTAATTAAAGAAACAAGGGCAGTGTGGTGGCGCTGGTGGTGGGACACAACCCCCTCCTTCCCTCTACGTCCCTTTCTCCATTTCCCCCTTGCTAGCTCCAGATTAGACACGCACACAAACACAATTCTTTTCAAACATGGGGTCCCTTTTACATTGGCACCCCTGTAATTACTGCCAGTGTTTACAGTGATTCTAATATTCTAATTATACTCCACGGGTGTTTATAAGGTCATAACATTTACAATTTTACGACACAGTAATTGTCAGTTGACCAAAAAATTAGAAAAATGCATTTTCTGTCTCCTGCTGTTCTTCTGATGACAACACATATTGGATGTCGTCACTCGACTCAAAACAAGCAATTCTTTTCCTAATGAATGCAAAAACAAATGTGGGTTGTGGGACATACACCATTTTCTTGTAATGCAGCCCACACAATCCAGGCTCATGCATCAATTTCCTGCAGAAATATTCAGAAATGCACCGCCAGTGGATCTCAGGGAGACATGAAGCAAGAGTTTCACTGATGTATCTCATAAAGGAATATCTTGGAATATAATACATTCCTGGGTACATCGTTGCTTCCATTACCGGTGATGAGAATAGCGAATGAACACTGGGAGATGGTGACTTGGTGTGCTGTAGATTATTTTTATAAGAAGAAGTTTCGTGGAGCAGAAGAGGAAGAACCAGTGTGGTTATTGAAAAGTATATGCAATATTTACTCCTATTCTCTTGGTAATAATTCAAGGCCGGAATAGTTTGACTTAAAATATCAGATTCACCCAAAAAGTTTTCATTTTAATATCACTTTAAAGAAGAATACTAAATCACAACATAAATCAACTCAGTTCCCTTAGTATATTTTACTGTGCTACTGTGTAAATAATTCAAGCTCGTGTAGATCTGTTTAAATTTATCCGGTACCTATCAGAGCAGTTGTCTGGGTCCAGATTAAAATAATTACATGTGTGAATGTATGCAAGTGTTGAAGTTTTAATGTAGTTCTGTGAGTATGTGATGTCTGTTTTATTTTTCATTTAAACTGTGACGGTCTCACTTTTTTCTCTTCATCCGTAATAGTTATTTAAAGTTATATAAACAACATAAAAGTAAACAATATGAAAAATGTGCTTCTTATATTGCTGAATGCTAGCCTAGGCTAGCAGCCAACAACAGGCCTGGACCAACAGCATGTGGTAACGCTCCGCCTGCTCTGAAAGCTCTTTCTGAGGACAGATTTGTTCTGTGGACTAAAATGTATTTTGCAGTCGTAATTAGGGCTGCAGCCTATTATCTTTTTTGTTTTAATAATCAAGTATTTTATTGACTATTCTGATAGTCAAGTAAAAAACGTATTAAAAATTTTTATCTTTTGCATATCTTTCATTTTACCAATCAAGTTTTATTTATGCAATATTAAAAGTATATGTAAAGTGGAAATTATTTTTTAAAATAGGAATAAACATTTTATTGCCTAAAATGTGATAACATCAAAGGATGTATCTGCAGCTAAACAAACATTTGAAAAGCTCACCTTTCCAGCTTGACTTTCCATCATTACCGTGTAGGGCTGATCTGTTGACTATTTTTCGACTAGTAACCAGATAAAAATTGCTTACAATATTTTTTTCTTTACAGAATTTGGACCCAGTGAAGCTAAAACTTTGCCACTTGAGGAATTCTGGGTAAAACATTTAAACAGGCAACGAAGGTTTATCACCTGAAATGCAAAATGTATACAAAATGTATACGACTTTTGGATAAATTACTGCTTTGTGTTTTTCAGCAATTTCCCACTTTGGATTTAATGATTATTTGATTACTAATTTAGCTGACAATTAGTTCAATAATCAAATCCTCACTATTAATTTGACTAATTGTTTCAGCCCTAGTCATAATAAACAACATGTTTATTTGATCATATGTTGCTGCTTACTGATGTCACTTTGTGAACTGTCAATTCCAGTTTTCATAACTAAAAGGACAACATGATTAAAAACCATTACATTGACAGAAACAAGTGAAATTCTGATACATAAGTGTTAATAAAAAGTTTTGTTTTTTAGTTGGACCTTTTGCCACTGTTTAACTAACAAGATTTCTCTGTTCATCATGTGCCCTGCCCACACTTGTTTCTTTATTGTGCCTCCATAGGCAAAGTGTAGGACTGAATTATTTGGTCATTTCTAACCTAATTAATTAGTAATCAGTGTTCTGTTTTGCCCTTTGTGATGAACGAATGTGGTTGCTGAAGCGATTGCTGATTTGTTAGGGGAATAAGGGAGCAGGTGAGTTGAGGACAATCATAAAGCAAGAAAATAAACATGCAGACAACTAACCTCATTTGTGTGGTTGAGACTTTCTTTTTATTACATTTTTGTATTTTATTTGTAGAACAGGAGTTCAAATTTTGTGACATTTTTTTAATGCTTTTGATTAATCTAACAAAAATAATCTTTAAATCATTGCTACTGAGCTTCCTAGATGAGCGTTGGGACCGGTTGGCAGTACCTGACTCATCGTGCTCACAATGTGGCTCTCAAAAGTGAACAGAATCCTGTTCAAATGCTGTTTCTGTGAGATCAAAGTGAATCATTTCCTAACTTTTGCCAAGCATGCTTTATCAGTTATTCTTTAAGATTCAATTCTTATAGGGGAAAAGTAATAACATGAAAAAATTGGAATAACCTGGTGTCTACACCCAAAAACTAGTACTGAGCATAAGCACCTTTGGATTCATTTTCACACCCAATTGGCTGATTTGAAATAAAGCTCAGCTCTCCTACTTGAATTTTTCTGACTTCTCTTTTTCCACCCTTCAGCTAAAGTCATATTTTGCAGCATGGCTACAAGGAGTTAGAATCTCACTGCATAAAGATATCAGTTAGAAGTGATCATTAAATAAAGTGATACTTTATTTAATGAACCTTTGACAATTAATATATTCATCGGTAACTGGGGAATACTGACAACAGTGATACAAAACTGAACGGTTCTCCAAAGATATGAAAAATGTGAGACTGGAAGGGAGGAGAGTCTGACAGCGACGTTAGATATATTACCGTTGGATTGTTGTAAACAAAATTTTAAGTGTTGCGGACAGAAAAAATCTTGTGGTTGGAAGCAAATCAACCACGCAAAGTATAAATATTGCCAGGTATTGACGCTAAATATGGCTGTAATAAATCAGGGTGTTCCAAAACTCCCATCCCAGCATGGAGAGCCTCTGGCTGGCCACTCACAATCTGATCAGTTAAGAGATGAATTTTTCAGAAATGGTAAATATTACTAACATGTGGCATGATGACAAGCCCCTTCCAAAGAAGACTGAACAATAAAATAAAAAAAAAGGTGCTTCACAATGTGTTCGTGTACTTCAGCATATTTGTCCTGGATGAGACAGGTCTTATAATTTATCATAGTCAATTTTTTTTTTTTTGCAGCAGAAAAAATCTGTCACTTTAACAGGCTGATTTTTAATAGCCTTTGTAAGTTTCATCGTCTGTACACCTTTACTGACCTACGTATCCATCCGAGCACGCTTCATGTGTTCCGCTCCCTTCTGCCTGTCAGGAGACGGTTATTAGGATCAGCGTACATGAGCGCAGGTGTCAGAAGGTGGCGGAGCCTCTCCGTTGCAGCCACTGATAAAACATGATGCAGGGCTACCATTAGAGGAAAATCCTGCAAGACCGTAAATGCAAGCGAGTCAGTCTTGGCCCTGTCAGCTGGTAAAACGATCATGTCAGTCAGACTCACTGTCAGCGGAGTGACAGAGCAAGTCGGGCCTGCTCCTCCTTCCTGTAAGTGCACATATCTATGAATCGAAGAGGAGAGTGCAGAGTCAGGGCAAAGCTTGTTGGCATTCGTCTGCCATCACTCTCACTGGCCAGAACTTACTGAAGAGGAAATAGGAGAACAAGGTAAAGGACATTGGAGTTAAAGAAAAGGGACTGAGGGCTTATAGATGGAATGCAGCTACTTTCTGTCTCCAAAACTGCATGGAGTGCAACAATCGTGGTCAGGAACAAACGATTTGTTGACAAAAGGAAAGAGACACCAAAGGAGAAAAATAACCGGATCATAAAGAGCATAAATTACACTACCAGCGAGTCAGTGGCAGAGAGTAAATCTGCCGAAGCCGTAAAGAGTTAGGCGTTGTGATCTGTTCCACCGATTGCTGTGTGCTTTGAGATAATTGCTTCCATTTTGTTGCACAGGGACTATTACAGTGTATGATAGTTGGATTACCATCTGCAATCGTGAGCTCCTCTTTGCAGAAGCAGTGCTGTATCAGCAGCAGGACTTCTGGAAGATGTAGGTTTAGTGAACACGGTTGGCGTTGTAGCTCGGAGCTATTGTAGTAGTTATGGGTTTCCTTTATAGAATTTCACTTGCTGCAGTGAAATATTTTTTTCCTGTTTGATTCAGTGAAATAACATTATTTCACTGAATCTTGTTGTTAGTGTGTAAAGTTACTCGGTAGAACCTTTTGGGAATTGTGCATAGCAATTTTTGCTTTGCATTTATAAAGTCAGAGGAACCTATTTCACTTGCCTGTGTAGAAAGGGTCAAAAGGAAATACCCAAAATCCAGTGGTGTTCTGTGTTTTTGTAATTATTTTAGAATAATGTTAGGGAGTAAAACAAGATGCAATTTAATTTATTTTCCAACACATTTTGATTTGCTTCTCACTCTGTCAGTCCAGGCCCATTGGCCTGCCATTCAGTCCTGAGTAAATCATAGATGGTATCGCCGAGAGTGTTTTCGCAACTGATTGTCTGGTACACTCTGTTCAATTGGGCACCAAAGTTACAACATTTGTTACATTTTCAGCTGGTGTGGTTCGCTTTCACACTGCACTGTGTCAAATGGACCAAACCCTTTAAAAAGCCCGTTCACCACTGAAGTGAATACACAAAAACCTCTGAAGAAGACACTGAGTGTAACTTCCTTTTTCACAAAAAAAGGAAATGTAGTGCAGCGGTGTGAAAAATGTAGTGGTGTGAAAAAGGAGACCCCCCCCTCACCCATAAACTTACCATAAAATCTCAAGGTTGAACAACAGAGACATGTTGTGATTGGTTCTGCTAACACTTTTTACATAACATGGCAACTATTCTATAGAGACTCCCAGACAACCCAGAATAAAGTCACCTAAGATTTGTGTTTGTTTTGGTTTGGTTTTGTTTCTGCAAAACCAAAACAAAAGGATTTAAGGGTGGATTTGATTTTATTCGAACTGGAATTATTTTGCTGAAAATTCAACAAAAATGTTCAAAATGTAGTGAAGTGAGACTGTAGGGTCCCAGGATTTCTCTTTGTTAAAACATCACTAACCATGTCTCCCACTAGTTCTAGACATGCATGTTTGTTTTGATTGTATTTACCCAGCATGCCCTGCAGCGTAGCTTGCTTCCCGTCCACTTGCCCTCCAAATATGCTTTCGAATAGCATCAGAGTTCCCTTCAACCAAACAAAGACCTGGTTTTGTAGGCAGACCAGATTTCACTGTTTTGGTCGGCATCAAAGTTTGGTTTGTTTTGTGGAGTTTCGAAAGCGCAATCAGACTTTTCGGGCAAAAAAAAACAGGAGTTTGATTTAAGTGGACTATCAATTAATCAATCAAGTTTATTTGTAACACATTTCAGCAACAAAGCGGTCATAATAAAAAAAAATAAATAAATAATAAAAACTTTAAAGGAACTCAGTGTTTCTGCTGTTTTGCAGTTTTCTGCAAGTTTGTTCCAGATTTGTGGTGCTATTAAAGGCACCCTTAAATGCAACTGGCAAAAAGGTAAAAGTTAGTTATGGTCAGCCATTCAATATTTTTTGGAAGCATCGAGAACGCTCTGGCATTTATTAATTTAATTTACCTATATTTTTTTATATTACAAAGAGGCAAAATTGCACACACATATTTAGCACTGACCAATCAAACATACACCTTGCTTCTGAACAGTTCCTCTTTTGTTTTTTGAAGGTTCCCCTGTAAACTAATATAGTTAAGAAACTAGGATAGGGCAGAAAGGCTGAGATGAGCTACAGGACATTTCACAGATGAGATTATTTGTGGTAGAAATTCTTGGAATTGCTCACATTAACCAGAAAGCCGTGTGTCACATGATGCACATACGAGCATTATGCTCGTATGTGCATTGGACTCGAGCTCCTTTTATGCTTCTCCAGTGGTCAGTCTGTGGCTGGACTCAAAACGGTGAGGGCTACTCAGACCTTCATGAAGCAGGGTCATAAGCGCTGAAAAACTGCCACCTGTTCTCTTGTGGCTTTATTGTAGAAACAATAATGTTCTGACCCCTCTAAAGGACGAGATGAATAAGAAAATCAATGGCAAAGATACAAATAAGAAAAGAAGTACACCATGTAAATATAATGATGTGTAGTATTAGACTTAATGACAAAGTAATTGAGTGTCTCAAAAGTGTTGGGACAAGTCACAGTAAAGATTTTTGATAAAGTTTATTATTTGTCAACAGTTTATGCACCAGCTCCCCTATCAGCGTATATTTTCTATGAATTTGTATAGAACATTGATGACTTTTTCCAAGATTTTTCTATACACAGACAAGAATTGGGTTCTCAATATCTAATGATATTCTGCTTTTTAGTATCACTCTCACAATTATTTTGACTTATTTAACTGTTGTAACAAAATGATAATTTGTTACTCAAGATAATTTGATTATCTCTTTGCTTAACTCTGGAAATTTCCAAATTGTGATTTTCAGAGGTTGAGATTTAGTCAAACTAAAAAAAAAAAATCCTTTTTTTATATTGAAAGAGTAAATTGACAAAAAAAATGTAGAAGTAGTAAAAACAAGTGAATCAAAAGTCTAGACAGAGAGAGAAGTTGGGTTAACTTTTCCTTTCAGCTTAACCTGCTACAAAAACAGCAAAATATCTTTTACCACAATATTGTGTTTAGAAATGATCAATACTAGTCAAGTATGTTTGAGCTGTTGTGACGTCCAGATATAAAGGTGTGTGTTTTAAGTTGTATCTTATTTTGAAGTAAGAAGGGAAGTACGTTTTGAGTTGTGTGAACAGTCAGTTTAGCAATGCACTGAATTATGGGTTAACTATGCCGCAATCATTGCATTCAATTTTCTGAATATTCTGAAGGTTAGCAAACTATATGAAAATGGGTTTGCATATGTCTGTGAGCAGACCATGTGAAGAACCCTGAGCTATTGGCCAAATAAACTAACGAATGTTCATAGGTTTTTCAAGGTTTTCACAGGTTTGGACTATTCTGACCAGCTCTAATTCAGAATCTAAAATATTAATACAGATGAAACTTGAACAGGATGATTGAGCCTCAAACAGGGTGCAAGTTTCTTTCACACATTGTTAATATGGTCAGGATAATGCCTGATAGTTTGTTTACCCATGGTATACAATACTTTCCCTAATAGTCAAAAGCTGTTAGGGCGTTAAGGTTACGTTACATATTTCACATAAGCGCTCAAAATGCTGATCTGCCTAAGATGATTTGAGTGACTCCAACTAGCCCAAACAGTTTTCTATACCCAAGTCTAAACAGAGGAGTCATAACAAAATCTCCACACACCTTCAAAAAAGGTGCCAGTGTCCCGCTCCCTGACAGCAGAAAAAACTTGCAAGCTGACGCTATCTTTACACAGAAGCACCCTCTCTGAATTTAACTGCGTTGGATTTTTGTTTCACAACGGAGTGTATATCAAGCATGTGTTTGTGGCCCTGCTGCGGCCCGTAATGAATGCATGGCTAAAATAACTAAGTGGCAGAGGGAGTGAGGTAGGGAGGGAACATGGGGTGAGGGAGGTAGATGGGAGGAGGAGGGGAAGAGATGAGGCTGGGGGTGGGGTGGTGCGTGCTCAGAGTGAGAATCATTCTGTAAAGATGGAGAGAGCGAGAGAGAGAGAAAGAAAGGTGAAAACATAAGGGAGGTCAGCTCTGATATGGCAGTTTGCTATACATGTTTCCTGATGTTAAAAACCAGATAACGTAGTTTTAGTTGTTTTAGCAGAGCTTTTTGGCTTCTTCCTGCTCAGTAAACTGAACTGTGCCCATTCATTTATCCCTGTTCAGATTGTGGCTATCCGTCTTGCAGGAGTGAGCTACAAACTTTTATAAGCAGATAAAAAAGGTCCCGAGGAGCTCATCATCGGCTAATTCTAAGGAAAGACAACGTCTAAACATTTCTAGTAAGGTTCCATGAGTGGAGTAGAGAGGCCTGAGTTTTTGTTAAGAATTGTGTATGTTGACGAAGAAACGTCCCTAGAGAGTGAGAGGGATAATTAAATATATCATCTAAATAGGTATTGATCGTCTTAAGGGTGTTGGCGTTAGATTAAAAGGTTAAAGAATAAAACCGCTTTGAGGATTAAATTATTGTGAGGTAAAATCAAGAGCGTAGAAAGATAAAAACTGCAGTAATCAGAATGTATGAGCCCTGCAGACATGCTTATTGATGTCCTATAGACGTTTAGAATCCCGTCAAGACACATTATGAACCGTAAGCAAACCCATTAGGACGTTTTATCTACTGCAAGGAGAGTTTGGGTTGGCGGGGACGCTGTTAGGTGAGCGCGTTGGCTGTTTCAGTTGCTCCACAATATCAGCTATAGTGTAAATGGATCTTTAAATACAATTTTTTTCAACAAAAGTGCGCAGTGTGGCACCCCAGCCAAGCAGCGGAACAAGGTCAGGAAGCGCTTTTAATTTTTTTTTTTTTCTTCTTCTTAATCCAGACGTGTTTTATCTTTGGGGACGATAAGGAGAGGAAGTGGCTAAGCACAGGATACAGGCTCCTGTTACCCTTCTGTCTCCTTCTCCGATCAACCAATCGGGCATGCGAATAGTGCTGAGTCAGCCACTGGGTTCTGCTCACGTATAAACGAAGGGTGGGGCAAGAGGGACGTTGGTGTCTGCAGTGGACTGCAGCAGCACTGCTGGCGCTAACCTCACGGCTACAGGAACTGAATCACCAGCTTCCAAGTCTCAGAGCCCCGACTCTCTTAGATTGGCCCTAAACGTCTTTGCTTAGCTGGATAATATACATGCCACCTTACCCATTCCTACAGTCAGTAGGTAATTAGTGGGAATAAATATGGCAAGCCACTGAAGATAAAGTTTATAGCCTGGCCACGGGTCAGCTTGTTTTATTGCTATAGTGAGCCTTGCATTAAGGTAATTACAAGTCATTTCACATTTTCATCATGTGTGAATTCAGGTTTTCTTTGGGTTGAACCTTTGAAGCTGACTTAACTGAAATGCTGTATTAAGCATACCACCGTTTAAAAGGGATTTATTAATCATTCAATAACAGATCCCAAACAACAAAACTCGGAGACAAGACGAAGTATGTCTGCGGGTCAGTGAAGGCAATATTTTGTTCCGACATTGCCCTCTGTATTCTTTTACTGGATGTCTGGTCACTGTGTAACCAAACATTCTCAACCCAAAATCTAACACATTGTTAAATAATGAACTTTACCCTGACTCCCCCTTGTTAACAGTCCTGCTTGTAGTAATTAATAGAGCAAATTTCAATTCATGCTATAAGGGTAGGCAGTGTCAGTGCTGAAATCAAGCCTACATTTCACCGTTAACATTGGGAGAGTTTTATATCCTCTCTTAACCTGTACAGAGCCACAGGGTGGGATGGAGGTTCCTTTTTCCAGCAGCCAATAGGTGAGAGACAGGGTCACATGTATCTATTCCATCAAAGGGCAGCGCAAAAGGTTTAAGTATATTTTATTGAAATCCAGCTTTTGTGACTTTATCGAAAATAGTGATAGTTTTCGACAGTCTATCACTGTCTTCCCTGCTTTCTTCAAAGCAAATTGTAGGGCGTCTGCTGTACTTCTAACCATTTTTACTTACTGGAGAGGTTGCCGGTTTGAGTCTATCTACTCCCTGCCACATTGGGCAACACCGGTCTCCAAATCAATGAATGTGTCAGCCTGGATAGGTAAGCAGGACTCACGGTTCTTAATTGTGCGGGTTCCGTTTGTGACAGCGGGCTCCTGAAACGGCTCACTCTAAGTTCACCAAGGTGACGGGAAGTGATTCTAGGCCAGCCCTTCCACATGGCGTGGCGCCGGGTGGAAAGCGGCGGTCTGGCAGTCACCGAGACAGTCACTGAGACCTACTTGTCCTGATAAGGAGAGAGACAGAGTGAGCAGGCGGGCGGACATGGTCAGTGAGTGAAGAGGCTGTGAAGCTGATGGGAGTGGCACTGCAGACAGGTTGTATCAGCTCAGCCCCTGGAGTGTCAGGTCATACATTTGTAATGAAAATATCACAATGAACAAGACTGACAGAGTCAACTGCGGGACTGGTTACAGAGTGTCACCCCACTTACATGGTGCTGGGCTGGCAGCTGCACTGTTACACCACCTGTATGGTATATGTCTCCCCAGGGACGCCACACACTCCAAACTCCTGACCTTTCCCTTTATGACTCCTTGACTGCCTTGGACCGCCGGCGTCCAGCTGTCCCTAACCATCATCGCCTCCTCCCCTCTGTCTACAATATAAGGGCAGGAATGCAGTGGACAGCACAGTCCCAGAATAGACAAGTAGCAGCCCCTATCTCCAACCACACAATCTGCCTGATAGAGGGCACCTACATTACAAGGCAGCCTGGAGCAAGAGTGCAGACACATGCAGCACGTCGGCCCACGTACAAAAGCCTTGGCTGCATAGATGCTAAACTTGTGAATGCACATCACCTTTTCTTATTGTGGGTTTGATCCTGATGGAGACGACCTCCTCCCCTCCCACCCCTAGTTTAGTGTTGAAAGAGGAGTCACCGGCGAAGCCTTCAGCTGGCACCTGATCGAGGTTAATGATAAAACGCAATGGGTGTAACGATTCTGTTTGATGTTGGATCTGAGTGGAGGTGCGCGGGGTGAAGGAGGGTTGGATGTTTGATGAGTGTGTGGGCCGGAGATTGGTGGAGTGAAGCACTGAAAGCGCAGCAAAGGGATTCTCTCCCTAATCTACAGAAAATCCTGCTGTGAAAAGGATTCTGGGTGTAGCGCTTTCTCCTCTGAAGACGATATTCGCGCTCGAATGCTCACAGAAGCTGGCAAAGCAGTCTTCGCTCTCACTCTCTGTCTAATGTGGACACTCACAGATCATTATCTGCCAAAAGAGGAGCAGAGGCATGGTTCAAACGGGGGGGCCTCGCTGACATTGAAAGCAGACGTGAGCAATCCATACGAGTTATATGCCTGGAGTCACCGGATTCACATGCATTCCTGCTGCCTCGCTGCATGTTGTTGATAGCTGTAGCTCTGGAACTGGTTGAAGATTCAAACCATGAAAGCTCAGATTCTCCTCCATAGACCACATGCTGAGTTTCTACGCAATCCGGAAAAGGTGGAATGTGATTTAATAGTAGGGAAATATGGCAAATTAGGGTATGGTGGAAATTATGTGAGCTTGTCTAAATCCATCCATTGTACATTTATCCATCCATCCATCCATCCATCCATCCATCCATCCATTAATGGTCTGCTCTTATGTCCATCCATTCCTCTCCCCTGTGGTCTGTTTTTTGACATAAAAAATGTGTAGGAACTTCCAGTACTATACCTCCTCCTGCTCCTTCCAGTTCGTTTTACTTCTGAGTCATGGATGCAGTCATCAATTTGTGAAACTCTTGGGTGACAACTTTATTAAACATAAGAGGGATGGAGTTAACAGGAAAGGATGAGAGATCACTCTTTCCCTACCTTCGTACATATAGTGACAGTATTTTATTTATTTTTTTGACACAATTTGGATGCAGTGAGTCTGATGTATTTGTTATCTCAGAAGGGGTGGACAGCTTTGATACAGGACTGACAGTGGAATTACTCACACACACACTACAAACGCGTACTTTGTGAGAGCCAAAACCAAATAGAGGTTTGGAGCAGCTCAAACCTGCTGAGCATAGTAGCTGCCAAATATGACTTGAATTTGGAGAAAATGCTGCATTTTCTGATTTATCAGCGATTTTAGGCAGCAACAGGAGGTTTTAAGAAAAGTGTGGCTGCTGATAATTGTGCCAACAGAGGAATGTAAGCTCACTTTATTTGGGTTTCATAGATTGTCTGAAAATTTTGCAGTAGAATTTACAACCTCCAGGCTGAAATAGCATGAAATTGTTGTTTCTCTGTTTTCAGCAATAAATCTTGCATGATGTTCACCTTCAGCACCACTGTTTGTTCAAATTAATGGATCTGATTTCAGGTAACACTCCAAACGTCCAATTAGTGATCTATACGTGTTGGGATCAAACTGGATCACCATTTGAAATGCAAGCATACAAGAAGGTCTTTTTTTTTTTTTTTTTACAGTAACCTAATATTATTTTATGGCAAAGTAAAAAGACTTCCCCTGTTTCTAAATTTGTGTTAAAATTTAGAAATAGAGGTTGAAAGTTTGTTTGCTTGAAGAACCCAAACCACCTATCAACCAGACATCAGGTGATGTCTTTACAATTCTCAACTACTACTTCACATTTTTTAGTCCAATATTGACTTTTCAATATCTAGTGTACAAACTTCTGCCTAGAAGGTGGATCCCTCCATTATTTATTAGGATGCCTTGTTCTGCTATTTTACTCCATTCAGTATAATTTTGTCCCAGATGTGATTTGTATTCAACCTTCTTATAAAATATATATCTGTAACTATGATAGATCTAGGCTCTAGGAATACTTCAAACTGTATTAAACAAGGCTTTGTTAAAGGTTATGGGCATCTTCATTTTGAATTAATAAAGGTCAGTCGTTCCGCTGGCCTGAAACAACAGGATTGCATCCAAAGTGCATCTTAAAACATCTCCAAACTCCAAGTAATCACTATTAATGAACCCTGAGGAACAAATAGTCAAGTTTTGATTAAAAGCTTAATTAGACAAAAGTTTAATAGAAACATATGTACTATTTATCAGTTTCAGCAAATTTTAAAACAAGTGTGTAGAATAATATTACAACTTTTTAAAATAGAAAATCAAATCGTACAACTGAAAATCAATTGTAACTCCCACTACTGGAAAAATAGTAGTTGTGATTATACTATAACAACTAAATATTTCAGTTGTGATAGTATAATTATGATAGTGATACACATCCCAAAGCAGTAATATTGAAGCTGCAAATTTTAGTAGCAGTCTTTTGAATGTTGTGAATATGTTGATTCTTTGAAGAAAAAATAAATACTAATTTACCAAAATAGCCTTTCAACTAAATTCAGCCTGTATTTTTCATCTTTACCTTTACGTCCTTCCGTTAATCCATTGTACATTTTTACTTATGTTGATATTTTATTATAAAGCACTTTACTTCAAGTTTACTTCAATAAACAAGCTGAGATTAGCTGAAGAGGCTGACTGCTGATATGTTAACAAGCAGAAGTTGAAAACAGAGCAGCGACTCTTATAAAGCTAACGCTAATTTATGGTCAACACTGTTGCTTTGACATGTTACCCATGATGAGAAATGTTGGGGATGTTTTAAACCTATAAAGGAACCACACAAAGATCATGAGTTTTATGGCCTTCCTTTGCAAAGGGAGAGATCACTGGCCTCGAACCGCTCAGGCCCGTAGGTCAGCAAGCTCTGACTCTCTACAAAAGGATGGGTCGTTTTATTGAGGAAAAGGTGAGAGTTT